>BPTQ01000002.1:234728758-235023275 GCA_019973895.1 Chrysanthemum seticuspe | reverse complement strand
TGGCCCAAAACGCGACAAGGGTTCTAAAAGTTTATGCTCATGTATGGTCTAAATGATTATGTCAATGTTCATGCATATGAGTTACTCGTCCAACAAGGTACGTTCCCGTGCTATCGTGAGCATTTCTCGTCCTAAATACATGCTCTCTTATGACTAGGCTTGATAAGGCAGGCTTTCCCATTCTCGAGCAAAATTTTTAAAAGATTTTTTTTTTGTAACCGATTTTTACTTAATCTCACAACTCATCAAACAAGAACTGTCATACGATTAGGCTAAATCGGTTTAGGTAACAACTTGTTTCTAGCTTGATCTTTGCAACTCATCAAACAAGAACTGTCACGCGGATCAAACTGGAAACAAGTGGTTTGAAGAAAATCTTTTGAAAATTTGACTCGATTACGGAATTGCTTACTCATATGAGACTACTACTCCCTTCATTGCATGATTCTTCCTGAATTAGACATAGGTGATCAGGCTATGTATAATTTAGGAGTAACTATGCAATGCTTGGACTAATCGACTCATATGATGTCTGGTGTTGAGTCATAAGTTCGCATGTATAAAGAATATGCACTTATAATGGTATGATGAGATGCTATGATGATGTGGTTATAGTCTAGGGTCAATGATGCAACCTAGTTCTCTATAACCGATGCTCTGATACTGTCACAATTCTCAAATTCCGGTCATTTCTTAAATTTAATATACATCATATTAGTTCATTCATGGCATTTCATTTCACATTTAACGCGTAATTTTTATATTTAATAAACGTTATCGCGTGAGTTATTATTTTAAATATTTAATCCGTTACTTTCAAAAATGATCCCGATATATTTTTATACTTACATTTAGTTATAAAAACCATATTTTGACTTTACCTAGTGTTTTGAATTTATTTGGTATATAAATCGTTAAAGTTATATTATTACGACGTTTTTCTTAAAAACTACTCGACAATTATTTTATCACTCAAATTTCACAAGGAATGTATTTTTACAATTTTTATTATCTCATTACATTCTATTTTGATCTACTAAAAATTTCTTTTACCTAAAAATTTCCATTTACCTTTACTTGTATATTTAACTACACAATTACTTACACTTTCTTACAATTTGTACAAGTAAATATTTACACATCATTTAAAAAAAAAAAAAAAATTATATCTAGACACATTCCTCCCCCCTTGGCCGACCAAGGGGGAGGGTGTCATTAAATGTTGAGTATGGTTTTCTTGATTTCATTTAATGATTCACTACTTAAAGTCCTACTTGAATTTCTATCTCATTTCATTCACCTCAAAATATTTCACAAGTGTTAGCAAGTTCTCTCCTCTCTTTTGGTTCTCCACAAAACCGGCCACATCTAAGGGATACAAGGGATCAAAATTTTTTTTTATCAAGCTCAAGTTATATTGCAATCTAGATAATACTCTTATTAAGATTTTGAAATAAAAATCTAGAGTATTTAGGTTTAACCTTGGTTCTTTGCACCTCATCATAGTACTTGTAAGCATATAATTTATATTTTTCATGTTTCCTTTTCATTTCATAAGTATCTCTTCATTTTTGGAGCAAGCATGCATGATTTGTGTTGTTTATACCATTTTTACATGAATTTTTAGAAATATATATATATAAGGTCATCCTATAATTATCCCCTTGGTATTCATTGGTCTTGATGATGTCTAGGAACCCATGACACCCTAAGAAGGTGTATGGTAGGATTAGATTAGCTTTGGAGTTGATTTGAAGGGATTAGAATAGGTTTTGTCCGAGAAAAACTATTTTCGATATGTATATAAAGTGTTCTGTCCTTGTTTTGATTTTCTGGAAAAACCGACAGTAGGCACGACCTTTTGGCCTTGATATTTAGAAAATATACTTTAAAACGAATCCGTGGCCGCTTGAACGGATAAAAACGGAGTTATAACGAACAAGTTATGGATTTTACAAGTTTGACGACGAAAAATATAATTTTCAGAAATTTCAGCAAGTTATTTTTTACTTATTTCGAGTCAAAAACGAGTCTTAAGCTTCACAAATTATTTCGACTTGTCAAAAATATATTAGTATACTTTGATACGAAGCTAAGGACGTATTATACGTAGAAAACGGATTTGAAACGGCAAAGATATGCACGTTTTCATAAAAATTGCCGTAACTATTATTTTCTGAAAAACTATATTACTTTACGATACAAGTGTTACGGTAATTGAAACGACCATGTTTAAGGCTGTTTTTAACCATGATGTGGAACTTTTTGGAACAAAATGTCTTCTAGTAAAATTTAGATCACCGAGCATATTTTTCAAAACAACAAGCCGTTTGTATAGCGGAGTTGTAATAAATTAATTACGGATGTTTAAACTTGGCCGAAACTCACTTTTTACATAACAATTAGCCAAAATCACTATCTTTAACCCTTATTATCTTTATTTTCGAGACCTTTATGACGAAAACTCCTGAACTGAAACTTCTAGATTTCGATACAAACTTTCCAAAACCGTCGAGTTCGTTCTCTAACGTTCGACGTACACCATTTTACGACTAGTTTTCCAAAGCCATTTTTATCACTTTCATGAAAATTCCGACGACATTGTTTTGCGACGAAAAGTGAAAATTTCACTATAAATCATTATAAAACCATTGTAGGATGACATTTTGACGTAAATACTTGTAAAGTCATTTTTGAAGGGTCTAGACGTCAAAAGAGTATTTTTCGACGATTAGTAATATTTTCAAAACTCGCTAATGGTATAAATAACATACGAAATGCATGCATAACATTACATTGCAACTCATTGCATATCATATCATTCGTAATAGGTCCCGGTTAACACATCACATTATACCTCGGTGTACTCACTCTTGTCATCACACCAGCTACCAAGTGAGTAATCACATCCCTTTTCTTTTACCGTTTTACTACATTTTGGGGCTGAATGCATGAACTATACTTGAATTAAATTGAATCTTAATTTTGTGAACTCGAATCAAATCCTTGAACTTAATTACGAATTTATGACTTGTTGGAATTTATTGAACCGTACATGTTATGACCTTGTCCCAAAGTCTCCCATGTTCGGAGCATCTCTATAAAGTCTCGCCTTATTGGTGGAGCGTTCTCAATAAATCTCGCCTTATCGGTGGAGTGTGCAAAGTCTCGCCTTATTGGTGGAGCGTTCTCAATAATTCTCGCCTAGGTGGTCGAGTGACAAAGGAGTCTCCCTTGTTGGAGCAGTGCAAAGTCTCCCATGTTCGGAGCATCCCTGAATTATTATATTCGTGGTACTATATTGTGAACTATTATGACCGCTTATACTTGACTATTAGACATACTACTTTTGGCAGTGGGTTGTGAACACACAGGTTGCAAGTTTTGTATGGGCGGAACTTGGAACTGAGTGGATTTACAATGCCTTTGCTTTGTGGACCATTTTTCGTCGACCGAAAGCTTTGAATATTTCTTACGAGTTTTCTTATTTTTGCTAAACGTGTTTACTCACCAACTATTTTCATAGTTGACCCGTTTTTCTCTCATGCATTTCAGGTGATCGTTAGTAAGCTCTTTCTATCAAGTCTTGCATAATGAAGCTTTCACTTGTCAATATAAATCATTATGTATAAAACATAATATTTTGGAATCTAAGCTTTGTAATATATTCGCCGATGTCGGCTAAACTGGTATTGTAATGGTGTAATATTTCTTTTTAATATTAATGTTGGTATGTTCTATTATCTTGTGCTTATGTTCCCTTCCGTTACACCTCGTGCTTCCGCCTCCGGCGAGGGTGTGACAGATTGGTACCAGAGCCAAAGGTTATAGAGAATGCCGATTTTTCAAAAATAAAAATCACAGCTATAACCGGAATAATTTTTTTGTATATTATTTTATTAAACATTGAACACCATTCGAGTCAACTAGTCCTATCGTTGCATCGTTACTCATAAATTATACATAGCCTGATCAACTATGTCTAATTTATGAAGAACCATGCAATGATAAGAAGGGTAATTTTAAATCATGTTTAGTCAAGTCTTTTGAGTCTGGTCACCTGAAGTTGCATTGGTCGGGTGGGTATGCATAGCATGTTTTTACGTTCACGTCTACATTACCGTACCTTGTTCATATCTTCTCTTTTCCATCTTTCGACTTGTTAGACATAGCATGCCCCTGATCCTGTCATATTTCGATCACTATAACACACTACCACCGTTCTGCACCTCATCTGACTTCGTTCGAATGTCGTTTACTCAACTCGATGTTTTGGTCCACTGTAGGATCATGGCTGCAAGAAACACACGCTCAGGAGGCAACAACAACGGCAACCCAAACAACAATGACAATCCAGACAACAACGCTACTGGAATAGCGGATCTACTCACTCAAATTATAACACATCTCGATGCTAGAAGAACCAACGCCGGAGAAGGTACTTCAAACGCTGGTCAAGGATGCAGCTACAAAACTTTCATGACATGTAAGCCAATGGAATTTCATGGTACTGAGGGTGCCATTGGACTGCTAACCTGGTTCGAGAATGTTGAGTCGAAGCTTAGTATCACGAAATGTGCTGAAGGAAACAAGGTTGAGTTCTCTGCTGGTCTACTACAGGGTCGAGCATTGACCTGGTGGAACAACCAACTACAGATCAGAGGAAGAGGGGCTGCAAATGCATTATCTTGGGAAGCATTCAAGAAACGACTAAGACCATGAGTACTGCAGAAAAGATGAAGTGCAGAAACTGGAAGAAGAATTTTGGAACCACTTGATGGTAGGAGTAGAGATCGACAAGTACACGATCCGGTTCCACGAGTTAACTAGGATGGTTCCTCACATGGTTTCCACTGTGGAGAAGTTGATTGACCGGTATATATGGGGATTGATACCAGAAATTAGGAGGGATGTCACTTCGTTGAAACCAACCACTCTGCAAGCCGCTGTGAGTATGGCGTATCGCTTGACAAATGATGTGATCAGGTCTGGAGAACTAACAAAAACAAACGACAATGGACGAAAGCGACAGGAGGATCACCAGGGAAACCGAGACCAGAATCAGCAAAACAAGAGGCAGCGAATAACCCAGAACTATGGGGCGATCACCCATGAACGCAAAGGATATGCAGGTCCACATCCTTTGTGCACTCGATGTAATTATCATCACTTAGGAGACTGCCCAAGGTGCGGCAAATGTGGACAGACGGGCCACTTCGCGAAAAATTGCTCAAACAAAACTGGAAATCAAGGACAGAGAAAAGCATGTTACGAGTGTGGAAGTCTAGATCACCTTCGCAATACTTGTCCAAAGCTGAAAAGAACTCCCAATCAAGGAGGTAATCGTCCAAACCTGGCGTTGGCAATAGAAGGCCCACAAGATCAGAACATTGAAATTCCTCCCGCACGTGGTCGAGCATTCTATCTGGGTACCGAGGAAGCCCGCAACGCATAACGGGTACATTCCTTTGAACAACTACCTTATTTCTGTACGACATAATTTTGAGTGCATAGTTTCCTTCCAATCTTTACCACGTTCACAACATTGATTAATTTGAAACCTATTGATATCGACCTTAGTTGTTATATATTTTGTTGATTTGATTTGAATTGTGTAAGCAAATCCAAGATCGAACGAATCTTTCAAAAGACTTCATTCAAGGATGTTGATTCCTGTCTTTCTAACAACTTGTTTCCTAGCTTGATCTAGTGACAGTTCTTGTTTGATGAGTTGCGAAAATCAAGCTAAGAGACAAGTTTACTCAAGTCGGTTTAGTTTAATCTCGTGACAGTTCTTGTTTGATGAGTTGTGGGATTAAATTAGAATCGACTACCTAAAGGTCTTTTGAGAGCTACGTTCGATATTGGGCAAGTTTACCCTATCCAATCTAATCACGGGCACGTACTTAGTTGAATGGGGAACCTGTACGCATGGGCATTGATATGATCATTTAGACTGTTCGTACGATCATGAACTTTTAGAACTCTTGTCGAGGTTCGGACCATAGTATCGTTAATCGAATCACGAGGACGTGATTCCGCTGACATGGGAAGAATGTCACAATTCTCAAATTCCGGTCATTTCTTAAATTTAATATACATCATATTAGTTCATTCATGGCATTTCATTTCACATTTAACGCGTAATTTTTATATTTAATAAACGTTATCGCGTGAGTTATTATTTTAAATATTTAATCCGTTACTTTAAAAAATGATCCCGATATATTTTTATACTTACATTTAGTTATAAAAACCATATTTTGACTTTACCTAGTGTTTTGAATTTATTTGGTATATAAATCGTTAAAGTTATATTATTACGACGTTTTTCTTAAAAACTACTCGACAATTATTTTATCACTCAAATTTCACAAGGAATGTATTTTTACAATTTTTATTATCTCATTACATTCTATTTTGATCTACTAAAAATTTCTTTTACCTAAAAATTTCCATTTACCTTTACTTGTATATTTAACTACACAATTACTTACACTTTCTTACAATTTGTACAAGTAAATATTTACACATCATTTAAAAAAAAAAAAAAAAATTATATCTAGACACATTCCTCCCCCCTTGGCCGACCAAGGGGGAGGGTGTCATTAAATGTTGAGTATGGTTTTCTTGATTTCATTTAATGATTCACTACTTAAAGTCCTACTTGAATTTCTATCTCATTTCATTCACCTCAAAATATTTCACAAGTGTTAGCAAGTTCTCTCCTCTCTTTTGGTTCTCCACAAAACCGGCCACATCTAAGGGATACAAGGGATCAAAATTTTTTTTTATCAAGCTCAAGTTATATTGCAATCTAGATAATACTCTTATTAAGATTTTGAAATAAAAATCTAGAGTATTTAGGTTTAACCTTGGTTCTTTGCACCTCATCATAGTACTTGTAAGCATATCATTTATATTTTTCATGTTTCCTTTTCATTTCATAAGTATCTCTTCATTTTTGGAGCAAGCATGCATGATTTGTGTTGTTTATACCATTTTTACATGAATTTTTAGAAATATATATATATAAGGTCATCCTATAATTATCCCCTTGGTATTCATTGGTCTTGATGATGTCTAGGAACCCATGACACCCTAAGAAGGTGTATGGTAGGATTAGATTAGCTTTGGAGTTGATTTGAAGGATTAGAATAGGTTTTGTCCGAGAAAAACTATTTTCGATATGTATATAAAGTGTTCTGTCCTTGTTTTGATTTTCTGGAAAAACCGACAGTAGGCACGACCTTTTGGCCTTGATATTTAGAAAATATACTTTAAAACGAATCCGTGGCCGCTTGAACGGATAAAAACGGAGTTATAACGAACAAGTTATGGATTTTACAAGTTTGACGACGAAAAATATAATTTTCAGAAATTTCAGCAAGTTATTTTTTACTTATTTCGAGTCAAAAACGAGTCTTAAGCTTCACAAATTATTTCGACTTGTCAAAAATATATTAGTATACTTTGATACGAAGCTAAGGACGTATTATACGTAGAAAACGGATTTGAAACGGCAAAGATATGCACGTTTTCATAAAAATTGCCGTAACTATTATTTTCTGAAAAACTATATTACTTTACGATACAAGTGTTACGGTAATTGAAACGACCATGTTTAAGGCTGTTTTTAACCATGATGTGGAACTTTTTGGAACAAAATGTCTTCTAGTAAAATTTAGATCACCGAGCATATTTTTCAAAACAACAAGCCGTTTGTATAGCGGAGTTGTAATAAATTAATTACGGATGTTTAAACTTGGCCGAAACTCACTTTTTACATAACAATTAGCCAAAATCACTATCTTTAACCCTTATTATCTTTATGTTCGAGACCTTTATGACGAAAACTCCTGAACTGAAACTTCTAGATTTCGATACAAACTTTCCAAAACCGTCGAGTTCGTTCTCTAACGTTCGACGTACACCATTTTACGACTAGTTTTCCAAAGCCATTTTTATCACTTTCATGAAAATTCCGACGACATTGTTTTGCGACGAAAAGTGAAAATTTCACTATAAATCATTATAAAACCATTGTAGGATGACATTTTGACGTAAATACTTGTAAAGTCATTTTTGAAGGGTCTAGACGTCAAAAGAGTATTTTTCGACGATTAGTAATATTTTCAAAACTCGCTAATGGTATAAATAACATACGAAATGCATGCATAACATTACATTGCAACTCATTGCATATCATATCATTCGTAATAGGTCCCGGTTAACACATCACATTATACCTCGGTGTACTCACTCTTGTCATCACACCAGTTTACCAAGTGAGTAATCACATCCCTTTTCTTTTACCGTTTTACTACATTTTGGGGCTGAATGCATGAACTATACTTGAATTAAATTGAATCTTAATTTTGTGAACTCGAATCAAATCCTTGAACTTAATTACGAATTTATGACTTGTTGGAATTTATTGAACCGTACATGTTATGACCTTGTCCCAAAGTCTCCCATGTTCGGAGCATCTCTATAAAGTCTCGCCTTATTGGTGGAGCGTTCTCAATAAATCTCGCCTTATCGGTGGAGTGTGCAAAGTCTCGCCTTATTGGTGGAGCGTTCTCAATAATTCTCACCTAGGTGGTCGAGTGACAAAGGAGTCTCCCTTGTTGGAGCAGTGCAAAGTATCCCATGTTCGGAGCATCCCTGAATTATTATATTCGTGGTACTATATTGTGAACTATTATGACCGCTTATACTTGACTATTAGACATACTACTTTTGGCAGTGGGTTGTGAACACACAGGTTGCAAGTTTTGTATGGGCGGAACTTGGAACTGAGTGGATTTACAATGCCTTTGCTTTGTGGACCATTTTTCGTCGACCGAAAGCTTTGAATATTTCTTACGAGTTTTCTTATTTTTGCTAAACGTGTTTACTCACCAACTATTTTCATAGTTGACCCGTTTTTCTCTCATGCATTTCAGGTGATCGTTAGTAAGCTCTTTCTATCAAGTCTTGCATAATGAAGCTTTCACGTGTCAATATAAATCATTATGTATAAAACATAATATTTTGGAATCTAAGCTTTGTAATATATTCGCCGATGTCGGCTAAACTGGTATTGTAATGGTGTAATATTTCTTTTTAATATTAATGTTGGTATGTTCTATTATCTTGTGCTTATGTTCCCTTCCGTTACACCTCGTGCTTCCGCCTCTGGCGAGGGTGTGACAGATGCCAATCTGTCACACCCCCAAATTACCTGTTTTGCAGCGGAATTGAATACCTTGGGGAGGACTGTCATAGCATCAAAGTTACAGTTATATCGAACGACCTAAAGTGTCGTTTGGAAAACACATCGTTTAATTTATTAAAACAATCAGAGTTTACAAAGTATTGGTCTCAAATGAAAATCAACTTGTGCGGAAATAAGTTTGTTACAAGCCAAACGATGTTTTAAAGTTTATAAATCCCAAGTGAGACGCGTCGTCACCACGACTCTATGATATGTCCATATGCATGCCATGAAGTGAATGCCTTAGGTACCTGAGATAAAACATGCTAAAAAGTGTCAACACAAAGGTTGAGTGAGTTCATAGAGTTTGTGTTGAAATATAAAGCCTTTAAAGAACGTTCATGCAACAAAGTCTAAGTCTTTGGTCATATAGAATAGTTCACAAAGCAAAGGCATCGTAAATCCACTCAGTTCCAAGTCCCGCCCATACAAAACTTGCAACCTGTGTGTTTACAACCCACTGCTAAAAATAGTATGACAATCATGTATATGCACATTAAGATGGTTAAAAGTATAAATGTCACCACAAGGGTCTTCCAACAACTCGTGTTGGGATGTTCCTCCAACGCTCACGTTGGGCTGTATCCATATAAATGGCCTTCCAACATATAAATGATGGGATGTTCCTCCAACGACGCACGTTGGGCTGTATCCAAATTAATGGCCTTCCAACATATAAATGATGGGATGTTCCTCCAACGACGCACGTTGGGCTGTATCCAAATTAATGGCCTTCCAACATATAAATGCTGGGATGTTTGTTTAAGTCTAGTCAATACACACACCAAGTCTAGAGTATAAGTAATGTTGTTTGGCAAAAGAGTTTAAATGTTTGGATAAATAAGCATATATCTCGCCCCAAATAGTTTATAGGAATTTAAATGAGTTAAAGCGGGGTATGAACTCACAAGGAAAGTAATAGCATTGGTTCTACTTCATCTCCGAAACCCAAATGCGTGTGTTATCCAAGGAGACTTTCAAGTTTAGCGTAACACAATCAAGTATAATGCAATCAAGTGTAAATGTTATTAAGTATAAATGTTATCAGTATTATGCAATCATGTATAAAAAGTATAGCGTAGCATAAAAGTGTAAATATTTTGAGTATATGTATTTATAAAAACAAGTAGTTGAGCATGTATCTCCCCCAAAAGTTTGTAAACAATTAAATAATAGAAAGTGGGGCTATGAAAACTCACTTGGTAAACTGGAATGATGACAAGAGTGAGTACACTGAGGTATATCGGGATGCTTTAACCTTGACCTATTGTGAATGATATGATACGTAATGAGTTATGATGTAATGTTATGCATGCATTTCGTATGTTATTTATACCATTTGTGAGTTTTGAAAAATAATACTTATCGTCGAAAAATACTCTTTTGATGTCTTGACCATTCTTAAATTTACTTTACAAGTTTTTACGTCAAAATGTCATCCTACAATAGTTTCGTAATGATTTATGGTGAAATTATCACTTTTCGTCGCAAAATAATGTCGTTGGAAATTTCATGAAAGTGACAAAAAGGGCTTCGAAAAACTAGTCGTAAAATGGTGTACGTCGATCGTTAGGAAACGAACTCGACGGTTTTGGAAAGTTTGTATCAAAATCTAGAAGTTTCAGTTCATGAGTTTTCGTCATAGAGGTCTCGAACATAAAGATAATAAAGGTTAAAGATGGTGATTTTGTCCAATTGTGGCTTAAAAAGTGAGCTTCGGCAAAGTTTAAACAACCGTAAATAATTTACTACAACTCCGCTATTCAAACGGTTGGTCATTTTGGAAAATATGCTTGGTGATCTCGATTTTATTAGAAGACATTTCATTACAAAAAGTTCCACATCATAGTTAAAAACAGCCTCCAACATGGTCGTTTTAGTTACCGTAACACTTGTCTCGTAAAAATAATATAGTTTTTCTGAAAATAATAGTTAAGGAAATTTTATGAAAACGTGTATATCTTAGTCGTTCCAAATCCGTTTTCTACGTATAATACGTTCTTAGCTTCGTATCAAAGTATACTAATATATTTTTGATAAGTCGAAATAATTTGTAAAGCTTAAGGCTCGTTTTTGACTCGTACTAACCAAAAACATGTTGCTGAAATTTTTCAGAAAATATTTATTTCGTCGTCAACTTGAAAAATTCATAACTTCTTCGTTATAACTCCGTTTTAATCCATTCAAGCGGCCACGGATTCGTTTTAAAGTATATTTTCTAAATATCAAGGCCAAAAATTCGTGCCTACTGTCGGATTTTCCAGAAAATCAAAATAAGGACAGACCACTTTATGTACTTATCGAAAATAGTTTTTCTTGTACTAAACCTATTCCAATCCCTTCAAATCAACTCCAAAGCTAATCTAATCCTACCATACACCTTCTTAGGGTGTCATGGGTTCCTAAACACCATCAAGACCAACATATACCAAGGGGATAATTATAGGATGACCTTTATATATATATAACTCTAAAAATCATGTAAAAATGGTATAAATCAACATAAGTCTTGCATGTTTGCTCCAAAAATGAAGAGATACTTATGAAATGAAAAGGAAAGATGAAAAATATAAATGATATGCTTACAAGTTAATATGATGAGGTGCAAAGAACAAGGTTTAGCCTAAACACTCTAGGTTTTTATTTCAAAACCTTAATAAGAGTGTGATTCTAGATTGTAATACTTGAGCCTTGCAAAATTTTGATGATCCCTTGAAAACCCTTGAAGTGGCCGGTTTTAATGGAGAAGAAACAAAGAGAAGGAACTTTTTCTTGACTTGTGAAATGAGATGAATGAAGTAAATGAATGAAGTGATACATGGAGTGTAGCTTTATACATTCAAAGAAGAAAAATCACCAAACCATAAATGCAATCCCCTATGGCCGGTTTTTAGGGGGTATTTGTCAACCAAATATCTTTTTTTTTTTTTTTTTTTATATATATTGTGTATAAACTTGTGTAAAAATGTAGTTAAGATAATAATAACTTGTAAAGTTTGTATATACATTAGTGTATTTAAGGTAGTTTTAGGTAAAAGTAATTTTTAATAGATCAAAATAAAGTATAATGAGATCATAAAAATTGTAAAAATACATTTCTTGTAAAATTTGAGTGATATAATAATTATCGTGTAGTTTTTAAGAAAAACGTCGTAATAATATAACTTTAACGATTTATATACCAAATAAATTTAAAACACTAGGTAAACTAAAAATATAGTTTTTATAACTAAATGTAAGTATAAAAATAACTCGGGATCATTTTTGGAAGTAACGGATTAAATGCTCAAAATAATAACTCACGCGATAACGTTTATTTAATATAAAATTTACGCGTTTAATATGAAATGCAATGTCATGAATGAACTAACATGATGCAAATGATGTTAATGAAATGTAGACTAAATTTAGTCCATATGAAATGTCCGTGATGATATGATCATGAATTCGCCTCTAAACCTTTAAGGTTACGCGAATTTGGAACACGTAAACCTAGTTTACGATAAATGTTGAAATTGTGAAGCATGAATTGTTTCGAGAAATGACCTGAAATTGCGAGTTGTCACATGATGTATTTAGCAGCTTCACTCTTTTTCCTAAGAAAGAACACCCATGTGTATCTTGAGTACTAACTAGGGTATATTTGTTGGATTTATTGTTTGTGGTGTAACAGGACCAAATAAATCCACGTGAAGTAAGTGAAGACATTTGTTAATTGAAAATGATTGCTTGGATATGAATGAGGCTCTTTTGTGTTTTCCTTTCTCACAGGCTAAGCAAATTTTGTCTTTTGAGTAGGTAAGATATGGAAGACCAGCAACCATGTTGTGTTTGGCTAGGATGTTCATGTTTTTGAAGTTGAGATATTATAGTCTCTTATGCCAAATCCAGTTTACATTGTTAGATGTTTTGGCATAAAAACAGGTTTTGATGCCTGATTGAGGCAATGAAATGTTTAAAACATATACATCTATGACTTTGGGAGCAACCAGAACAACTTCGTCCTTTTGGGAAAAAATTGTTCCTTGTTTCTTGATGAATAGACCTTTTGTCACACCCCCAAATTACCTGTTTTTGCAGCGGAATGGAATTCCTGGGGATAGACTGTCATAGCATCACAATCACAGTTATATTGAACGACCTAAAGTGTCGTTTGGAAAATACATCGCTTGATTTAATAAAAACATTCAGAGTTACAAAGATAGGTCCCAAATGAAAGTTACTGAGTGCGGAAATAAGTTTGGTACAAGTCAAACGATATTTTTAAAGTGTATAAATCCCATGTGAGACGCGTCGTCACCGCGACTCTATGATATGTCCACATGCATGCCATGAAGTGAATGTCTTAGTTACCTGAAAATACATTGCTAAAAGTGTCAACACAAAGGTTGAGTGAGTTCATAGAGTTGTTGAAAATGTTAAATACGACTACCACAAGTATATATTATGTATGACAATGTCGCCACAAAAATGATACAATTGCTATAAGTCCATGACACCGAAGCTCTGACTGATGTTCGCCCCAACAGAGTGTTTGCCAAACAACTCAAATAATGATTAAGAAATGAAATGCATCCGTATGACTAGTTGGGATCCACCAACCCGGATGGAGGTGTCACCCTCGATAGATCTATCCACTCACCCTCGCTTCTATGAAATTAACGGTTCATGTTCAGGAAATGGGGACATTTAACTGGCAATGAGGTAACTTAAGCAATGTAATGAATTTGATATACTTGGTATCGTAATAAAATGATGTACAATGTATTCTCCCCCGTAGGTTTGAAATAAGTAAAAACTTGAATAAATCGGGGCTATGAAAACTCACCTGTTGCAATGATAATGATGATATAATGGCAATACTGAAATGAGGAGCAACCTCTGACCGTGACCTATTATGAATGATATGTTCTAATGTAAATCATGAAACAATGTCGTGCATGCAATTCCACATGTAATCTATACCACTTGTACACTTTTGAAAATAGAATTTATCGTCGAAATATATGTTTATGACATCTCGTCATGTTATAAAATACTTTACAAGTATTTACGTTGAAATGATATCTTACGATAGTCATTTAATGATTTATGATGAAATTATAACTTTTCGTCGTAAAATAATGTCGTTGAAATTTTCATGAAAGTGACTAAAACGGCCTCTAAAAACTAGTTGTAAAATGGTGCACATCGAGCGTTAGGAAACGAACTCAACGGTTTTGGGAAGCTTGTATCATAATCTCAAAGTTTTAGTGTTTAAGTTTTTATCATAGAGGTCTCAATCATGGAGAAAAACATAGGTGAAGTAGGGTACTTGTACCCAAAATGTTGCTGAAGGTAACTTTCGGCAAAGTTTGAGTGACCGTATTTTACTCGTTACAACTCCGTTTGACGAACGGTTTGACATTTTTGAAAATAGGCTCGGTGAACTTACTTTTACTAGAAGACATCTCTTTATAAAAAGTATCCCATCTATGTTAAAAACGACCCTCAACATGGTCATTTCCTGACCCGTTTGGAGAACAAACTTGAAAAGAAATTTGGAGAACTAATTTTTGGAGAACAAATTTGGAGAACAAACTTGGAAAAATCATATCTTTTTAACCGTAAGTCATCACGGATCGAGCCACCCGTCATTTCGAAGATAATTGAGTCTAGTTTCATGTAAAAATACATTCAAGGGTCAGTTTGTTATAAAATTTTATCAGTTCAACGATTTGTAACAGCAGGTCAGTTTTTCCGGAAAATAGTTTCGTCGTTAAACTTGAAAATAGCATAACTTCTTCGTTATAGCTCCGTTTTAACCCGTTCAAGCGGCCACGTTTTCGTTTTTAAGTATATTTTCCAAATATCTAACCCAAAATATTTTACCAACTGTCGGATTTTCCAGATTTTCAAAATAAGATCAGACCACTATATAAAGTTGTCGAAATGAGTTTTTATCGCGCAAAACCTATTCTAACCAATTCAAAACAACTCCGAAGCTATCCAAATCCTACCATACACCTTCTTAGGGTGTCATGGGTTCCTAGACATCACCAAAACTAAAATATAACAAGGAGTAATTATAGGATGGATTATATATATTTAGCACATAAAAACCTTAAAAACCTAAAAAAATGGTATAAATATCATGAGACTTGCATGTTTCACCAATAAAATGATATGACCATAAAAATGAATATGAAATAAAAATATGACTATGAATGCTTACTAGTGATATGATGAGGTTTAATGGACAAAAGGTTTTCCTAATCACTTGAGGTTTGTATTACAAAACCTTGCAACAAATGATACTAGTGTTTAATTAAATGACTTGAAAACTTGGAATGATTCTTCCTTTGATCCCTTGGCTGCCGAAATTATAGAGAGAAAAAGAAGATGAAAATTGGTCTTGCTTTTGTGAAAATGAGATAAATGAAATGAATTTGGTGATAAGTAAAGTATAATACATGTGTTAGAGATATTATGCAAATATCTACTTGGTGATTCACCCCTTGTGTCGACAAGGGGTGTGAATCATCTTTTGTTTGTGTTTTTTTTTTTTTAACTTGTATAAATGTAAGATATTTGTAAGAGATTTGAGGTTAAATGGTGAGTTGTAGCATTTGTAAATATTTAGGGTAGCGTTGAATAAAAATAAATTTTCACGGGCCAAGATAAAATGTATTGAAGTCATGAAAATTATAAAAATACATTTCTCACAAGTATTGAGTGAAACAAATATTTATCGTGTTGATTTTATAAAAACTGTCGTAAATATTTATACATAACAATTTATATACAAAATAAATTGAAAACATCGGGTAAACTAATAATATAATTTTTATAGTCTTAAAATGAGTATAAAAATATATTAAGAATATTTTTGGAAGTGTCGGATAAACATTCAAAATAAATGTTTACGCGATAGCGTTTATTTAATAGGAAAATAAACGTTTAATGTAAAATGCAAATCCATGCATGAACCGATGTGAAATGATGTTATTGATGATATGTAGACTAAATCTAGTCTATATGAAATGTCCTCGATAAAATGTTCATGAATTCGTAGCTAAACCACTAAGGTTACGCGAATTTGATACTCGTAAACGTAGTTTACGATAGATGATAAAATAGTGAAACTTTTAAAGTTTGCAAAATGACCTGAAATTACGAGTTGTCACACCTTTGAAGTTTGACTCACACAGCTGGCTGATGCTGATCAGGTTGTGCTTGAGTCCATTCACATAACCAGCCTTGGTGAATTCAATTCCATTGCAGTTGAGAGAACCATATCCTTTAATAGACCCTATAAAGTTATCTAAAAAACTATTGTCGGACTTGATTTTTGTGTGTACAAATACTGCTTTACCCATGTCATGTGTCTAGAACATCCACTAAACACACTTATTTAGATCTCCATGCACATATAAAGAAACTTATTAGTTCTTTTTGTAAACCCACTTTTCAGTGGGTTCTTGGGATTACTGAATGGAAATATTTGGTTTCCTCCTTTGAGGAATAGTCTGACTGGGAGCTGGCTTGATATGAAAATTGCTTCATGTTCATAGCTCCAATAAATTTGAAAGCCTGGGTAGTCAGTGCACTCATCCGACTGATGGTTAGTGAGTCTATAATACTTGCAAGGTTTAAAAACCTTATAAGTATAAACAGTTGTGTTAATACAAATAAGTCATACAAACGTTTATTAATATTTTACGATATTCTAATGTTTTGTCGATAACAAATGTAAAATCATTTTAACGAAACAAATAAAATACATAAATGGTTTGAGCCAATATTTTACTAACACACTTTTACTAAACATATTAAAACTATATCAAAACATATTTAGTAAATAAGCTATAAAACCAAAAGACATTTTTATAAAACACTAACAAGTAATATTGTTTACATCTTATAGAAATGCACATGTATAACAACTAGTGTTTACATTTTATAGAAATGTATATGTACTTTGTTTATGTTGCAATGGGTAAGTAATGGGTAAAACCCAAAGTCCATAACCCATGACCCATGAGCCATGATCCATTGACTAGGTACAATGAATGTTGTTGGGTTAAAACCAAAGTCCATAACCCATACCCATGGAGCATGATCCATAACCCCTGACCCATTGCATGACATCATGCATGAAGTCATGTTGGATATTATCCATGATCCATTACCCAAAGTCCATGACCCATGATCCAATATCCATAACCCAATGACTAGGTACACTGCATCTTGTTGGGTATCCATAATCCATTACCAATAACCCATGACCCAGTAGCCAGATCCCAGGTTTTGCACTAGCCGGATCCCTCTGGTGAGGGATCCGTAGAAATCGTGGGACAGTAGACATGTTTTGTCTATAAATTGTGAGCCATTCCTCTCTTGCTCACTACTACTCTTAGATATACTTTTTCTCAGTATTCTAACCTCACTAACTATAGATCAAAACGATCATTCTATGTAGTTTTATGTTTGTGTGATTCTCTAGGTTCCTCTTAAAGGCGAGATCATCGCCTCTTGAAGACGTGCAAGCTCAAGTCATGAATTGCTAAGCTTCGTCATCATCAAGACCACTGAAGTGCATCTTGTTGATAGTTCTTTCCTCCCTCCATAGAAGTGTCGTGTTAAAGGCATTAGTGAAAGGTGTCGAAGGGTCGTGTTGAAGGCATTAGTGAATGGTGCCAAAGGTGTACATTTGATATGGTGCATCGATGTACAAATTATGTAGTTTGGGTTAAAGGATGTTGATATTCTTCTAGTGTTGTAACAAGGAGTGTGTCTCCTTCGGGGTAGTTGTGTTGTGGTGTAGTGTTGGGTAGTAGTTCATCCTTAGTAATGGAACTCGGTATCTAGCCTTGTACCGGATAAAGTGTAGGCGACGTTGTGATAAGTTTGGTTCTACCTCATGGAAGAACTCGGTGTATAGCCTTGTACTGGATAAAGAGTAGGTGACGTTGTGAAGGCTTCTCGGCCACATTAAGGAGCTTGTGTTGTGTAGTGCTTACAAACTTTCGAGTGGGGTACTCGTGGAGTGGAGTAGGGCAAGGAAGGTGTCCTTGTAACCTAACCACTATAAATACTCTTGTTGTGGTTTTGTGTTCCTTTACTCTTTATCCTTTACTTTACTTACTTATATGCTCACCTATCAATATCCAACACACATACCAAATAGATTGACATAAGTCGATCTAAATATTTTAAAACAAAGTTTTAATCAGTAAAATTATTCAACCCCCCCTTCTAGTTTTCCACAATTGGTATCAGAGCTTTGTTACCAAGTTTCTTAGAGTATGTCGTACTTTAAAAACTTGATACGATCCGTGTATGTTTGAAAACTACAAAGAAGGATATTTCTTAAAACAAAAATTCATGTTTTAGAAATCTTTACATTTTAAATGTTGGATAGTGATGAGATCATTCTAACATTTTTTTGAGAAATCTTCATGCTAGGATTCGTTCAATGACTTCGTTCCATCTAAGGAAAAATGATGTCAACACCCAAAGAAGAATCCAAAGTAGTTACGACTTGCTTTTACAAAATACGATTAAGTATTTTAAAAGCTTATGAAGTATTTCGCGTCTATGATTTTCAAAAATCAAAAAAAGAATATATAGTAAAGGTATGTTCTCCTAACTACAATTAGTTAATCTAAAAACATGCTAATTACTTGTAGATAATGATATATACTTCTATTAGGTATTATTATAATTTTCGTGCATATATTTAATACTATATAAAGACTCGTAGATTTAATAACTTCAATGTCACAAATTCTCCAAAAAAAAATTTGTTCTTCATATTAATCATATCATCAGGAATAGTATTCTTGCTTGATTTCCCTAAACATTACTATAAACTAGTCAACACACATCTTTACCTCGAAAAGAAACTTTTGCTAACCAAAAGTGTTGATATATCGTTCCCCACATAGAGATATTGGTGTTGCATTAGTAATCTATGTCAATATCATCTATTCAAAATTATCTATATCATGTTAAAATAGAATTTGACATGATTCTTATCTTTTCTCCCGAATTATGGTTTACTCATAAAAAGGAACTTCATCAAATGTGTTTAGGAAACACGAAGACTCATCAAAACCTTGTATCACACCTATATTAGATAAACCCTAAGATATAGAGCAAAACCATTGACAAAAGTCAAAATCAAAAACTCCCACATCAATATCAAACCCATTAAAACTGTTCTCTTACTGAATAGCCGGGTCCCTGAACTATAACTAGCTGGATCCCTTTTTCAAGGGATCCGTGGGAACCGGCGCATCAGCAAACAGAATAAGTGTTTGATATTCACTGTGCACTTCTACTCCTCACTTTACTCTTTCATATACGACCATAAACTCAGCATTACTGTTCCTAGGAGCTCTTTCATCATCATTCCAAGAAATTCAATCACTTGTGTAAGTCTTATCTTCACTACATTATGATTTCCATTCTCTAGTTCCTAGTTTTACAATTTTTACATCTTTAAAATTTTGATTCAAGTGGGTTTGTCACAATTTGCTACCACATTGTTTTCTAAGATAACTAATCAAAGAACAAACATTGTTAATACAAATTAGAACTCATAATGAAAACAAAAGAGATGTCTTGAGCAAAAATTGTGATGAACCTCAAAAGGAACTATTCTCTTAATTAACACCACATTGTGGTTTTATTATTTAAGATCAATCATGCCTAGTTCCAAACAACTAGATTACCAAGACACGGCTCATTATATACCAATGCACCACCGAAAGGACAATCTTGACACGAAAGATCGAAAAGCTTTCGAAATGCTACAAAAATGGTTGTTTCATGAAGGTCGTGTGGTTGATCAATCTTTTCTCTATGATACCGACATTCTCAAAGTCTTCGAGGATCAATTTTCAGTGTCTCCTCAATATCAAAGAAAAACTATGTCCCGTGTTTGTTCTTGAGTTTTACAAAAGCGTTCGAGTCATAAGAAATGATGACGGAACCATCTTCATTGCCTTCATCACCAACGAGCACAACTACACCTTAACCCTTGCCAAGTTTGCCTAGATTGTCCGCATTCCTCTCCATGGGTTGTGTATGTATTCCAATGATTGGTCACTCGCCAAGCTTCATGATATGGTTAATGATCACGACGTTTATTTCACCCTCCTTCATGAACCGGCCATGGTAAGAGATGCCGTATTCATCCAAATAGCCTCCCAAACCCGAGTTAATAGGAACTCAAAAGTCATCCACCGAGATCCCTTTCAAATGGAGCTTTTTGAGATGTTTCCTCTCTACAAGTAATGGAAACAAATTCTTAGGAAAAATGTTCTTTGCTTGGTTGGAAACAAGGATCATCCGAATGCATGTCTCGTGTACATGATTTATTGCCTCGCCAACGAAACTCCTTTCAACCTTGCATATTACATGGTCAAGTAGATGGCTAGTGTTTCTAGGATGGATAAAATGGTTCTACCCTATGTTATGCTTCTAACTCGCCTAGAAAACTTTGTCTTTGCTTTAGAACCCTCTCCCAATACGGATAATCATTTCTTTTGCAACAAAGTCATGGTACCTCCAACCGAAGAGAAAACATCGAGGATCATGGTTGACAGTAAAAGGCCTCATTCACCAACGGACTTGTTAATACAAATAAGCCGTAAAAATGTTTATTTATATTTTACGATCTTCTAATGTTTTATCGATAACAAATGTAAAATCATATTAACGAAACAAATAAAATACGTAAATGGTTTGAACTAATAGTTTCTAACATATTCACATTTTCACATAAAACACTAAAACAAGTATAAGTGATTTTATGATTTAAGTAATACATATGTACAACAACTAGTGTTTACATATTTGGATAAAATATACACATAACTAGTATGTAGTATATTAGGTAATATAAATGGGTAGAAACTTAAGTATCACAACCCATTGGGCAAATACATTGAATGTAGTTGGGTACAACCTAAAGCCCATAACCCATGGATCTTGACCCATAACCCATTGCATGACATCATGCTTATATCATACATGGATAATATCCATAAACCCATGGATCAACCCATACCCAAGTGACTAAGTGCATTGCACTCAAAGATACATTGTATCTAGCCAAAGATCCATGGTTCAACCCATGACCCATAACCAAAATACCCATGGGCAAAGAGGAGCGTTCCACGGATCCCTAGCTTAACGCTAGACGGATCCCTTGTGGAAGGGATCCGTGGGATCCGGGGAAACAGTAGGATTTTTCCTCTATAAATAGTGAGCCATTTCTTCATTATTTCTCACCCCTTTCTAACACACTTTCTCCCCTGAGTTAAATCTCACTAACCTTAGATCCAAGAGATCTATGTTTGTAGTTTTGTTTTAGTGTGATCTTTTAGGTTCCTCTTAAAGGCAAGATCACCACCTTTGAAGTCGAGCAAGCTCAAGTCCATGAGTTGCCAAGCTTCCTCATCATCAAGGCTATTGAAGTCCTCTTGTTGATGATCTCTTTCTTTCTTCAAAGAAGTGTAGTGTTGAAGACATTAGTGAAAGATGTCTCAAGTGTCAAGACGAAGATATTAGTGAAGGGTATCTATCATCTATAGGATAAGCACTTGTGGTAGGTGCTTAGAAGTCAAGACAAGAAGCATTAGTGAAAGGTGCTTAGAAGTCAAGACTTGAAGCATTAGTGAAAGGTGCTTCGAAGTGAAGACACAAGACATTAGTGAAAGGTGTCTTGTAGATCTAGTCAAAGGCATTAGTGAAAGGTGCCTTAGATGTACATTCGATATGGTGTGTTTCGATGTACTAGATAGACTAGCATTAGATCCAAGGATATTGATGTCCTTGATGATGTTGTAAAAGAGTAGATCTCCTTTGGGATTAGTCGTTGGTGTAGTGTGGTAGTAGTTCCTCCATTGCAATAGAACTAGGTGCTTAGCCTAGTACCTAATAAAGGGTAGGCGATGTTGTGAAGGTGTAGTTCACCTTGGTGTGAAAGAACTAGGTACTTAGCCTAGTACCTAATAAAGGGTAGGCGAAGTTGTGTAGGTTTGGTTAGACCTTGGAGTGAAAGAACTCGGTGGTTAGCCTAGCACCGGAAAAAGGGTAGGCGACGTTGTGAAGGCTTCTCCGCCATAAGGATATTGGTGTAGTGTTTACGAACTCTCGAGTAGGTGACTCGGGGAGTGGAGTAGGGCAAGGAAGGTGTCCTTGTAGCCGAACCACTATAAATACTCGCGTTGTGGTTTTGTGCTTCTTACTCTTATCTTTTCATTACATATCTTTATATGCTTGTTTATCAACATCCAACACACACAACCAAATAGATTGACATAAGTCGATCTAAATAGTTTAAAAGAAAGTTTTAATTGGTAAAACTATTCAACCCCCCCTTTTAGTTTTCCACAATTGGCATCAGAGCTTCGTTACCAAGTTTCTTGAAGTATATTGTACTTTAAAAACTTGATACGATCCATGGTTAATTGAAAACTACAAAGAAAGTTTTTTTTTATAAAAACAAACACCATGTCTTTTAAAACTATATGTTTGGATGTTGATTTGATAGCAACATTTTTTTTAATTATTTTTTCATTTAATTGCACTAATCTTCTGTGTCATGTTGATTAGTCAAAGCTCATACCCACCAAGCTTTAGGAGTCGCTTGGTAACAAGAATATCTTCCTTAAGAAGGTATCTTAAACGCAAAGGAGCGGGAATAGTCTAAGTGACATTTGCTGTGTCATTTGTAAAGACATTCCTAAGTGCGCTAAAGGTATGATTCTCTTTTTACTTTGCTTGATAATTAAGTATACATGTTTAGGTATTTATATGATTATCTTTCGTGCAAATTACATGTTTTACATGAAGCTTCATTAGGAAGCCTTTTTCTTACATACGTGTCTTATTTCTCGTCTAGAGTCGTGGTATATAAAACTTATGTTTTGTTTTCTTTTAATCCAATAATAAAACAAAACACGAATTTCAAAAATTCCTCCTTCCCCATAAATACTCCCATTGTCGACCACTCTATCCAACCCTTACTTTTTCAAATCTTCCAATTTCAAAATTTTCCTCTCAGTCAAAAACTTCATCTTCTTCCTCATTCCATCTCAACCGAAACCAAGAAGATTCGTCATCAACATGGTTTACATCGCACTCGTGCTCATCGCCCTAACACTCATCGCACTTGTGTTCCCTATGATGAAGTTCACATACGGAGACATTTACTTTGTGTTGTTAATCTATATTGGGGTCATATACCCAATCCTTTGTATCATCCTTAGTATTGAAATGCAATATTATTAATAATCTAGTTTATCTAGGTTATTATTGTTATAATGTGTTTATCATTTCTTTTGATTTATATGTTTTATATTCTTTCATGATACATTAGAAGTCATGTATGCATGCTAAGAGAAAATGTAGGATAAAACATATTTCGTAGTACAAAAACTGCAAAACCTATGTTTTTATCAAATCTGTTTCTGTTACTACAGATCCATGGATCCCGGAAGATATACTAGCCGGATCCCTTTTGTAAAGGAACCGTGGGATCCGTCCTACTGGAAAAACAGTTTTCATGCAAGATTAAAAACCATTATCTTTCTAAAAGTAATGATCCACAAATTTGTCAAAACCTTAAGTAGTTAGAGTATTAAAAACCATTGTTAATAAATATCTAGTAAAAACGTTAGATAATCATTGGTTAATATAAAACATCTTCTTCCATTAACTTATCATTCCTATAGGCTCAACTATGACGCATGAATATGAGTTTGATTTTTCACTCACTAGCGTCTACACTCCGAACATCTCTCTCGAACCCAACACACCTAGCAATCATGTCCGTGGGTTCAATAATCTCGAAAACCGTCACTTCCACGAAGGACGTATTGTAGACACCTCTCTACAATTCGAAGAAGGTATCAATACCTCCTTCCGAGCCATAGGACTAGAATGTCTTCTTGAAATCAACGAGAAGATATGTCCAAGGTTCATAATGGAATTCTTCCGTCAAGTTGAACTCGTTCGTAACGAGGATCGTTCTCTATCTCTTTGGTTTTATATCAAAAACCAAAAGTTCACTCTAACCCTTGGGCATTTTGCTCACATCCTCCGGATTCCAAATCATGGACAATGTGCCTTCACCGAAGATTGGTCTCTTGATTCTCTCTTCAACTTTCTTGAAGAAAATAGTCCATATTGTTCACACATACCCTCTCCGAAAGATTTAAATCGCATAATATGCAAACCTCGACCATATTACTCTGATCCAAACATTATCTTTACAAGGGATATCCGAGAAGAGTACAAGCCTCTTGCACTCATCCTACGTGAAAATGTTTGGAGTCTTAGGGGAAATCGAGAAATCCTTCCCGCTTGTTGTGCTCACATGTTGTACTGTTTGCTAACACAACAACCATACAATCTCGCCTACTTCTTCGCAAGGCGAATTGCAAATCTTCAAGGCTCCAAGAATAAACTCATCCCTTATGAAATGTTCTTGACACGCCTCTATCATAATGTTATGCACTTCCATCCTCAATTTCAAAGTCCGTTGTACGTACTTGTGAACAAGATGATGGAACCGCTAAACATATCTCTCATGAAGACTTTCTTCATTCTTGATTCCACCAACACTCATCAATCACATAATGATCCTCCTAGCGAAAACACTCAAGGAAACTAATAGTATTCCAAAATACGATCAAATCTCTTGTACTCGTGCTTTATCAATGTAATCCAATTTCTTTCATGAAATAAAACATCTTACATTTGATATCTTAGTATTAGAAATCTTTTTAGACTATCCTTGAGATATAATGCATTGTCAAGATCATTGCATACCTTTAGTAAAGGTCCTGCTGAGCAGATAGGCGGATCCCAAAGATTGTACTAGACGGATCCCTACTCTTAGGGAACCGTGGGATCCGGAAAATAGAAAATGCAATTGCAAGCATTATATTTCAAACATATCCTTAGAACATCTCATACTAAGCTAAACATAGGGTTTTAAGGCAAAATAAGTCCTTATCAAGATAGGTTGATCTTTCCTACTCATACATAACTCACCTAGATCACACTCTAAGACGCTTGTAGATCTACCATTTCGTTTTTAATCCACTACTCTTCCGCTCTCAAAATCACACCTCATATTTTACTTGATCCCTCACATCTAGTCTTAGAAATCCTTCGATTATGGCTAAGTTGATCATTAATCATCCTCACCACAAAATTAATCAAAGTTGATCAAATCCTAGTTTTTCCATCTCAAAACCTTTAGGATATTTTCCAAGACACAATCCTAAGTCACAACCTGATCTCTAGGATCATTTAGCTTCAATTGACACTCTCATCTTTAGTGTCATCCTTGCTCATTCATTGGTACTCATGAAAGTTCCAAATCCTTCCATAAAAGACAATCATTAGCTACAACACTCACCACCTTCAAGTACTTAAGCACCTTTTTCATTTAAAACACTTTGGAAGACTGAAACACTCAAGATGTTATAGGTCTTAGATCTTAGAAACATCATTTCCACTCTTTCATAACTGCTGAAAGTCGGATCCCTAGGATTAGCCTAGACGGATCCCTCTGAGGAAGGAACCGTGGGATCCGGGTGACAGTTTAGGTCAAATCTTGCTAAAACAATCATTTCAACTCATCTTCCTAACTCAAACACTCCATCTCATCTTAAATGAGTTCCTAGATCAGTACAACCTCTGAAGTTGACTCTTGTGCATGTTAATCATCACATTCCAATGAATCCTAGTGGCTTAAGACATAAATGCACTTGCCAAATCTCTTGGTTTATAAACCACTTTGTTAGACCCTCCATAGTCATTACTCTCATCCTAACTTTCAGCTCTTGCAACCTCTTGAAACCATCTCATCATGAGGTAAACCCCAAGTAGTAACTTACCCACCAAAGAACCACCCATGAAAAAGGCGAGTGTTATACACGAAATCTCTTCAACTGAATCATCTCCGGTCAAGCCAACAAATGATAGGATCCCTCATCATCCAATCAACCCAATTCCTAAAAGGATAGTACCCACAAAACTACCAATGCCAAACACCACCATACCTCATAGGCCAAACAATATCATCACCATTGATTCCTAGAGCTATCTCATTTACATCCCCTCTATCATCACCACACCTCTACAACTTAGAGGACTTGCCTCCTAGGCCGTCTCATCCGCTTCCGGCGACAACATTCTTCTCATTAGCAGGAATAATGGTTCAAAATCAAGGTGTTGAGTCAACACTTGCTCCGGCTTCCTTTTCGCCGTCTCCATCATATAATCCCATTTGGATTATGAGAAATCATCAAAGTCAACCACCCGATCATATGGAAGTTGACACTTCTCTACCACCACCATCATTCTTGGTTGAGTCATTCTCAAATGTACCTCCACCAATCCCTCCATCGTTTGAAGCTCCACAAGCCGGTTCACTTGATCCTTCGCATCAAGCCATTTCAATTCTTCCACCACCACTACCTAGCCATGACAAAGATTGCTATCATTGTCAACATGTTGAAAGTTTGATACATGAAGTACGAGAAGACCAATGTTTCATGTTCTATCATCTCTTCGAACGTTTCGACGAGATTAAACCTAAACAAAACTTGAGCTAGAAGATTTTAGTGGTGTCCTAGCATCAAGCGTTAGCTAGTCTAAAAATTCCTAGTCATGTATTGTCTATTTTCTTATTTTTAGAGTCATGTATATCATAACTCTTGTTTTATTAAATGGAATTACATGCTACTTGTTATTTTTCTGAGCATATGATTACCTTGTATTCATATCTCATTTTTGTGATAACATTACTTGTTATATCACCATTGCTAAAATTAATCAGCTACTACGGATCCCTCAGTATTGCCTAGATGGATCCCTACTAGGAGGGAACCTTGGGATCCGTGAAGACAGAAAGTTTTTCTTTCTACTAACTTAAATCACATTTGCAGGAAATTGTGAATTATACTTGCTTTCTAATCTTTGTTTTGTAGTTATTCAATTTACACATGAAGACTTTGACATCCTAAAGCTAGGGGGAGCTTTATGTCAAAACAATACGTTGCAAAATTACTTGCAATCTTAGATTTATATTTCATGACTTCACGTTGCAAAAATTGCAATCATCTAGGGGGAGCACACCCGTCACATAGACGTAATCTTTTGCAAAAGTTAGTTGCAAATGAACTAGATTAGAATTAGTTTCTTGACGCCTTTACTTAGGGATGGACTCGTCAAAGGGGAGTAACGACGAGATCCTTTCCCATTACTTGCTCTCTATTTCTTTTTACTTTTACTTCTTTCACATGTTTTTTCTTAAAAACAATGTGCTGCTTTCCTTCAAACACTTTTTGTTTCGACAAAAAGGGGGAGAAGAAAGTAAAAACTACAAATTCAAACTTTTACTAATTTTAGCTTTTCCTTAAAATAATTTTATGTTTTGTCATCAACAAAAAGGGGGAGATTGTTAATACAAATAAGCCGTAAAAACGTTTATTTATATTTTACGATCTTCTAATGTTTTGTCGATAACAAACGTAAAATCATATTAATGAAACAAATAAAATACGTAAATGGTTTGAACTAATAGTTTCTAACATATTCACATTTTCACATAAAACACTAAAACAAGCATAAGTGATTTTATGATTTAAGTAATACATATGTACAACAACTAGTGTTTACATATTTGGATAAAATATACACATAACTAGTATGTAGTATATTGGGTAATATAAATGGGTAGAAACTTAAGTATCACAACCCATTGGGCAAATACATTGAATGTAGTTGGGTACAACCCAAAGCCCATAACCCATGGATCTTGACCCATAACCCATTGCATGACATCATGCTTATATCATACATGGATAATATCCATAAACCCATGGATCAACCCATACCCAAGTGACTAAGTGCATTGCACTCAAAGATACATTGTATCTAGCCAAAGATCCATGGTTCAACCCATGACCCATGACCCATAACCAAAATACCCATGGGCAAAGAGGAGCGTTCCACGGATCCCTAGCTTAACGCTAGACGGATCCCTTATGGAAGGGATCCGTGGGATCCGGGGAAACAGTAGGATTTTTCCTCTATAAATAGTGAGCCATTTCTTCATTATTTCTCACCCCTTTCTAACACACTTTCTCCCCTGAGTTAAATCTCACTAACCTTAGATCCAAGAGATCTATGTTTGTAGTTTTGTTTTAGTGTGATCTTTTAGGTTCCTCTTAAAGGCAAGATCACCACCTTTGAAGTCGAGCAAGCTCAAGTCCATGAGTTGCCAAGCTTCCTCATCATCAAGGCTACTGAAGTCCTCTTGTTGATGATCTCTTTCTTTCTTCAAAGAAGTGTAGTGTTGAAGACATTAGTGAAAGATGGCTCAAGTGTCAAGACGAAGATATTAGTGAAGGGTATCTATCGTCTATAGGATAAGCACTTGTGGTAGGTGCTTAGAAGTCAAGACAAGAAGCATTAGTGAAAGGTGCATAGAAGTCAAGACTTGAAGCATTAGTGAAAGGTGCTTCGAAGTGAAGACACAAGACATTAGTGAAAGGTGTCTTGTAGATCTAGTCAAAGGCATTAGTGAAAGGTGCCTTAGATGTACATTCGATATGGTGTGTTTCGATGTACTAGATAGACTAGCATTAGATCCAAGGATATTGATGTCCTTGATGATGTTGTAAAGGAGTAGATCTCCTTTGGGATTAGTCGTTGGTGTAGTGTGGTAGTAGTTTCTCCATTGCAATGGAACTAGGTGCTTAGCCTAGTACCTAATAAAGGGTAGGCGACGTTGTGAAGGTGTAGTTCACCTTGGTGTGAAAGAACTAGGTACTTAGCCTAGTACCTTATAAAGGGTAGGCGACGTTGTGTAGGTTTGGTTCACCTTGGAGTGAAAGAACTCGGTGGTTATCCTAGCACCGGAAAAAGGGTAGGCGACGTTGTGAAGGCTTCTCCGCCATAAGGAGATTGGTGTAGTGTTTACGAACTCTCGAGTAGGTGACTCAGGGAGTGGAGTAGGGCAAGGAAGGTGTCCTTGTAGCCGAACCACTATAAATACTCGCGTTGTGGTTTTGTGCTTCTTACTCTTATCTTTTCATTACATATCTTTATACGCTTGTTTATCAACATCCAACACACACAACCAAATAGATTGACATAATTCGATCTAAATAGTTTAAAAAGAAGTTTTAATTGGTAAAACTATTCAACCCCCCCCCCCTCTTCTAGTTTTCTACATGACTCATCTGAGGAGACGGACAGAGAAGCAAGTAACCCCGTCAACAACTACCATCCCGACCCCGTTTCCCACATTAACCAATTGCCGGACATTCCTAGCCCTTCCCAAGAGTTCCAACAAACAAAAGGAATGTTCAAATGCATTGCTCATTTCCTAATGGGGAAGAAGAAAAAATGAGATGGAAGCTTGAGGGTGATTGGAGGTTATATGCATGATCTTGATTTGAACAATGTGATGTATGTCTTAAACAATGTTGCTTTTATTTAGGACTCAGTAGTATGTGGTGGTATGGCGAAAAACATGAACTTCTTAACTTAGAATAACAAAATAGGAATTTTACAACTTTTTGATATCTTATCAAAAGTTGGTCTTCATCCTAATTGCATGCTCATATATTGCTTTTACATGCCATGCTTGTTATGCTTTACTCACATACATGAATGCTTGCTGTAGGAACCACTAGTTTCAAAATTCGATACTTGATGCAAATTCTTGCACGCATTCTGTTAAGAAAATTGTCCCAGTTGCCGGATCCCTAAGCTATAACTAGTCGGATCCCTCAATTAAAGGATCCGTGGGATCCGGGTAGACAGAAATGCTACTTTAGCATTCTTGCATCAATCCAACCCTCCAGACCTTATTAGACTAGTTAAACATGATACATTAGGATCACTTAAGTTCCCATAAGGCTCAGTTGATCCCACATTCACTCATGGATGACTTAAGATCACATTCAAGGTGTTTTTTATTTATCACTACTTCAAAACTCACCATTTTTCCACTCCAATGTTTACACATTGTTTCTCTCATCTCAAAACACCTAGCTTGATATTTCTCTCAATTTTAGCAAATTGATTCTAGTCATTTTTATCTCAAAATAGACTAAAGACTAATTTTTCGTTTCTTGTGATTTTTAAGGAACTTTCCAAATTTTATTTAAGTCACCATCTGACCTCTAGGATCATTTACATCACTTGACACTTTCAAAAATTCTTAGTATCATCCTTAACCACTCATGGGTATTCATGAAAACCCCATTCCTTCATAAAAAACCATCATTAGATATCCTCACTCATTATGCTTGAACATTTAAGTCCTAAACCATTTAAGACATCTTAGGGAACTTAAACACTCAAGATATATAGGTACTAGACCTTGGTAGAACATCATCACTCCTTTTCTTTGTCTCTGAGAGACGGATCCCTGGAACTCAACTAGCTGGAACCCTAATGATAGGGATCCATGGGAACCGGCTGTACATAATGGTTGAATTTCACTTAACTCATCAATTTCAAACTCTCTTTGGTAATATAAACACTCCACTTTGCCTTAAACGACTACCTAGGACAAAACAACAATGTAGTTGACTTTAGTACATGCTAAGAACGTTAGTGGTCTAAACTTTAATTCACTAACCTATTCTCATCCTTTATAAATCAAGTGTGTTTGTGTTCTCAAACCACCATTCAAACCATCATTCAAACTCAGTAGCTAAAACACTCCTTATCTCCATTTTTCACCATGACTAAAGTATCTAGTACAACCTCATCAACCAAAGGTTACTCCAAGAAAAATGCTCGTGTTGTTCATGAAATTTCCTCAACCGAGTCATCATCCGTCAAAACCACAAACACTAGAATTCCTTCCTAACAAACTCAACCATCCAAAGCTAGGAGAACCGCTCGAATTAGCATCCGACCGTGTGGGTTGGAAATACGTTCACCAAACACTACCATACCCTCTAAACCAAACACACCTAGCTCCACTAAAACACCTAAACCCTTATTTCTATAACCTAGATTACACTCTTTCACCACACCTCTTTCACATCCAAACCTTTACTCCTTAGAAGACTCACCACCTAGGACTTCTCATCCACCACCCTTCTCATCAATTGAGGAACTACCTTCACACCAAAACCTTGATGTTTGAATGTCACCAACACCCGCATTCTACTCACCTTCACCATCAAATAGTCCATCTTTGAGTACAAGGAATCACCAATCTCAAAGACCGGACCATATGGATACCTCCTTATTTCCACCACCAACCCATACATCACCACCTTCATTCTTAGTTGAACCCCATCCTACTTCACTTAACTCACCTCCACAAACCCCTCCATCCTTTGTGGAACCTCCTTCCTTCTCACTCAGCGTTTCACCTCAAGCCGCTCCATCCTCAATACCTCCATCTCCTAGTCATGACAATAATTTCTCTACTTGTCAACATACCTAAGGGTTAGTTCAAGAAGTACGAGATGAGTTATGCTTCATGTTCCATCACCTTCTTGAACGATTTGACCAAATCAACAAGTTTACTCGTCCCTAAGCATAGGATTACAAGCACAAGTGGTGTTCTCCTCTAGTCTTAGGCGCAACTTAGAATTGTTAGGAAATTTACTTCATGATTGGATCATTTTCTTGGTTTTAGAGATATGTATCATTTCTCTTGTTTTATTAAATGAAACTACATGTTGTATGCTATATAGTTATGTGAATATGTTTAGTGCAACAATACATAACTCATTTGGACGTTTACAACACTATTTATATCTACATTGCTACCAATAGAATGCAGGTACACGGTTCTCAGAATTTAGCCTAGACGGATCCCTCACAAGAAGGATCTGTCGGAACCGTCCATCAGAAGCATACTTTTTTTCTAATGTGAATCTCATTTGCAGGAAACAATGCACCATATACTTGTTTTCTAGCCTTTGTTTTATAGATTTTTAAAATGCACATGAAGACTTTGACACCCTCAACAAAGGGAGAGCTTTTCGTCAAAGCAAAACATTGCAAAAAACGCTTGCAATAACATTCACTTAGGTTTTCCAAATTACTTGACGCCCTCATCAAAAGGGATCACTCATCAAGGGGGAGCATTTCATCAAAGACGAAACCATTGCAAAAATACTTGCAATATACTTGTTTAGCTTTCCAATTACTTGACGCCCTCAACAAAGGGAAGCATCCGTCAAGGGGGAGCTAAGCCGAGAATTTTTCTCTCATCTTACTATTTTTTTTTACTTTTCTTTTTTCAAACTATTTCGCATTTTGTTACTTTTCACAAGTTTTTCTCAAAACATTTCTTTTCACAATGTGTTAGTTTCTTTTCGACGCTCTTTTTGTTTCGACAAAAGGAGGAGAAGAGAGTAAAAATTCCAATTCAAATTTTTATGAATTTTATTTTCTTCTTAAAATAATCTTATGTTTTGCCATCAACAAAAAGGGGGAGATTGTTAATACAAATAAGTCATAAAAACCTTTATTTATATTTTACGATCTTTTAATGTTTTTTCGATAACAAACGTAAAATCATTTTAACGAAACAAATAAAATACGTAAATGGTTTGAGCCAATAGTTTACTAACACACTTTTACTAAACATATTAAAACTATATCAAAACATGTTTAGTAAATAAGTTATAAAACCGAAAGACATTTTTATAAAACACTAACAAGTAATATTGTTTACATCTTACAAAAAACATATGTATAACAACTAGTGTTTACATTTTATAGAAATGTATATGTACTTTGTTTATGTTGCAATGGGTAAAAATCAAAGTCCATAACCCATGATCCAATGACTAGGTACAATGAATGGCGTTGGGTAAAAACCAAAGTCCATAAATCATACACATGGAGCATGATCCATTACCCATAACCCATTGCATAACATCATGCATGAAGTCATGTTGGATATTATCCATGATCCATGACCCAAAGTCCATGACCCATGACCCAAGATCCATAACCCAATGACTAGGTACATTGCATCTTGTTGGGTATCCATAATCCATTACCCATAACCCATAACCCGGTTTGCAACCCAAAATCCAGACTAAACTGACCTAATATCCGGATCCCAGGTTTTGCACTAGCCGGATCCCTCTGGTGGGGGATCCGTAGGAACTGTGGGACAGTAGACATGTTTTGTCTATAAATAGTGAGCCATTTCTCTCTTGCTCACTACCACTCTTAGATATACTTTCTCTCAGTATTCTAACCTCACTAACCACAGATCCAAAAAATCATTCTATGTAGTTTTATGTTTGTGTGATTCTCTAGGTTCCTCTTAAAGGCGAGATCACCACCTCTTGAAGACATGCAAGAGTGGCTAAGCTTCGTCATCATCAAGACCACAAAGTGCATCTTGTTGATAGTTCTTTCCTCCCTCCATAGAAGTGTTGTGTTGAAGGCATTAGTGAAAGGTGTCGAAGGGTCGTGTTGAAGGCATTAGTAAATGATGCTAAAGGTGTACATTCGATATGGTACATCGATGTACAAATTATGTAGTTTGGGTTTAAGGATGTTTATATCCTTCTAGTGTTGTAACAAGGAGTGTGTCTCCTTCCGGGTAGTTGTGTTGTGGTGTAGTGTTGGGTAGTAGTTCCTCCTTTGTAATGGAACTTGGTATCTAGCCTTGTACCGTATAAAGTCTAGGCGACGTTGTGATAGGTATGGTTCTACCTCGTGGAAAAACTCGGTGTATAGCCTTGTACCGAATAAATAGTATGCAACGTTGTGAAGGCTTCTCCGCCACATTAAGGAGCTTGTGTTGTGTAGTGCTTACAAACTCTCGAGTAGGGTACTCGGGGAGTGGAGTAGGGCAAGGAAGGTATCCTTGTAGCCGAACCACTATAAATACTCATGTTGTGGTTTTGTGTTCCTTTACGCTTTATCCTACTTACTTATATGCTCATCTATCAATATCCAACACACATACCAAATAGATTGACATAAGTCGATCTAAATATTTTAAAACAAAGTTTTAATCGGTAAAACTATTCAACCCCCCCCCCCTCTTCTTCTAGTTTTCCACACGTTGGAAATGGAGACATTTGTTTGGGCACTGCACAAAGAAAATGAAATGAACTTTTTTTTTACCGGAATTTGGGTTTGTTTACCGGAATCTGGGTTTGTAAATGGTGTCATTGGAATTGGCTTTGTCATCGAAATCTTGATTTTGTAATAAGGTTTGGTACATAGGGGTATTTTAGTTAATATACAAGAGTTGTCCAAAACTAGAGTCGCCTCTTGTTTATTTTGGACTTTTGAAAATTTTAGGTATGAAATGGATAAGTTGTAAAACGGATGAACTATTTTAGTAATTTTCCCTTTAAATATTTGTTTATGTTGGTTTATGTAATTTAGGAGTGTAGTGATGATGGGTTGAAGTTGCCCTCACCTTTTATCTGCATAAAGATTCCTTTAGAGCAATTGATTGCAAGATCCAGCTTTTTATGTGCTTTTATACTTTGCAAAATGTACTCCATGCAAGAAAATAACCTACTATTCTATACTTTTACTACTACGTACTCATGCTAATGCTCCGTATATTATTTTACTCAACCTTTCATTATTAGTCAACAACACATCTTTAATTTAATCATTTTACCTGAATAATTTTTGCATCTTCGCATGTTAGTATTAATTTGTGTTTAGTTTCGAAGGTCTGATCTTTGCATCCTAGTAATTTTTTTTATGAGATATACATAAATTCTTGTACAAGTCTACTTAAAACAACTTATTAACTGAAAATTCACATTCTTGATAATATTTTTCTTGTTGAAGATATTGAATAATGAAGTGCAGGGATTCCGATCCTCTTGCATTCAGAAAATGGTTGTTACAAATGATATCTATACTTTATATGCAAATATTTTGTATATTAGGCGAGTATCCGCGCCTGGCGGCAGCAGTTCCTAACGGTAGACAATTAACGATATGCGATATTATGCCAAGTGTTTCGTTTAACATTCAAAATAGAACGTAAAAAGATCAAAATGTAATTGCAAACGGTTTTAACATCCGATAATTCAACTCTAACAAAAATTCTTAACATAATCTGGCATTCACGAATGGTATGAAAGTATATGATATGACAGTTTTTTTTTGCAAACAATGAATACTTTCCAAAGTTACCATGCAAAGTAATATAAATCAAGTTTGACATTCACGAATGACGGTTTTCTTTGCAAACCATGAATACTTTCCAAAGTTATCATGCAAACGACATTTTCCACTTTTCACATTTCACTTTTCCAATTCTTGACTTGTTGACTATTTTTGTATTTTATGTAGTATAGATATATTTAAAGTAAACACTGTTTGATATGTGCATGAAATAATTTGCTTATAAATGTTAAAGACTTTTTGTTAATTTAGGAGCGTGAGGTATTTTCATAAATTATACATGTATTCGATCATAAGCTATGAAGGAAAGACGCCACAAATGACATTTCTTGTGTGGTGTTAAGTTTTTTCAAATCAAACTTGACAACTCCCATGAGATTTTTGATTAGTAAATTAAGATTGGCCTTATTAAATCTAATAAGCTCATAACACCTAAGTTTTATTTATATAAGCTGGAAAATGCATACATTTTGAAGTGTTTATCATCATCTTCTGTAGAAGCATCAGCAGAGTCATCTGAAATGAAAGGAGACTCGGACGAGAGTCATGACACTGAAACCAAAAGGAGAAGGGTGAGAGACATCGGATTAAGCATTATTCATAGCACCACAATCTTGTCTGAAACCCTAGAAAGACGTCACCACGCACTACAAGAAAAAAGAGCTTTAGTGATGGAGATTTTTATGACGACTTGAAATTTCGTCACTAAAAACAACCTTTAGTCACGAGTAAACATATCGTCACTAAATTTGGTCACTCTTACAAAATTAGTGACCAACTATAGTTGTGACAAAATCGAACTAGTTGATTAAAACATCACATTGAAGATTTTTTTAATCTCATATTTTTGGTATGTGATTTTGAGTATTAAAAATAGAAAAATCAGATTAAAGGTTTTAAATCAACATATTAGAGAAGAAAATATTCAAATATTAACTAACTGAACTAAAGTGATGAAAATATCTTGTAACTTGGTCAACCAAAGAAAAGCCTAGTCAATGTACGCTTGGAGACACACATTACCCTTTTACTTTAAAAAAAAGCGCGGATCCAACCCTACTCGGATTAGTTTTTAGGGTTCATCATTTATTGATTTTATTCCTAACGCCGGTTCCAGTAAGGGGATTCATTCCCTCTCATTTTCACTGCCACGTCAGCTTTCTCTTTCCAGCGACCTTCAGGCGATTGGATGTCCCAGTAAAGACGACCTTTAATAAAATTAATTAAAAAGGAGAGTTTTGTTTTTATGTGTGTGTTTGTTTCGATCATACATACGATCGAGATAATTAAAAAAACTTGTGATTGACAAGTCCCACAGCAAGGAAGATCGATTCATGAATCGATCGAGCCATGGGTCGATCGACTTACTGGAACCAGCCTAATCTTCTTTCTCCTACACATTCATCGTTCGCTTCTTCATCTTTTATTCCTAATCATTTCTCCTACACAACGGTTAACGGTCAACGGTTTCCGCCGCGCTTTGCCGCCGTTGCAACGGTTCACCATTGCACTCCGCCGTCGCGCTTCACCGCAGTTGAGCACCTCTGCCGCTGAATATAATCTCAATGTAAGCTCATTGATCCAATTAGTTGATTTTGATCGATATACGTATTATATTGTTCATCAAATATACATTTCTAATGATTTGTTGATTTTGATTTGAATCACTTAACCTAATTAATGTAGCAAGTCTTTATTATCTGGATATACTATTGACCTGAATTATTCCATGTAAAATAAGGGTTGGATGATTCTCATAAAGCCTAAGTGCTCGATGAAAGTTCTAACCAAGTGTTAGACATTGTATGTTAGGTTATTACCTGATATGAGCCTAATCATTAATGTTTACAAGCTAGTTTGCGTTGAAATTGGATAAGCATTACTAGTGTAGGTATTTGTGGTTTGAAATAGGTTTAAATCCCTTGTTATAAGAGTTTGTTACAATTAGGAATTTGTGGTTTGGATATGTGTTTTGTTTTTTGTATTTAACAATCACATATAAAATCAATTTGGAATTTAGAAGCCGGTTTGTTCACCGTCATAAGTTTATTTTATCTAGTTTTTCAATGGCTCATTTTATCACAACTGCATTATTATTGTCTATGTTATTACTGAAATTATCTCTAAATGTTATTATCATTTTGTTATCGTTTATTTTTTCTTGAATTTGCTTAAAGTTCACATCTACGTAGATATGTTTGTTCATGCACTTCTATGTGACAATTTCTAAGACATGGTTGTCTTGTCTTCTGTTAATCTGTACAATGTTGGCCCATATTAATGTCTTAGATTACCAAAGTATATATGTATATATTATGTATTACAGTTTAAGAATTCTGTAAACCCAAAGTGTACATGGGCTGGGTCCAAACCGTACATGGGCTGGGTCCAAACCATCCGATACACAAACGGTTATTTAGGTTTTAGAATAGGATATAACGTTTCTTTTAGGTCATAGCGGTTACTTTCTGTGAATCGGCATAACTGCCACAAGAGGCAACGATTCATATGTTATATATAGTTTAGGTTTCTGTAATCAAAAGCAACCCATTCATATATAATATATCAGATTTGAAGGGTTCATCATATCTTCTTTGTTTCTTCCTTTTATTGATTCTTGATGATAGCATGGATGTTATTTGATCATATTCAATCCTGGAAATCAGAAAGTTAAAGACCTGTGTAACAGTGGCATCAGAGCCGAAGGGATCAAGCAACAACAACAATTCATGATTCAATCATTATTCAAGAATCAAACATGCGTTTTTTTTTAAAACGCAATCATGAAGAAATTGGTGTGAAGCCAAGTTGTGTGAAGCAACCGCAAAGAAGAGAAGAATTTGTGATGGATTGAATGATCAAGAGATTTGATCATGAAAGGTCATGCGATATGATCAAGATGCGAGGCTGCGATTGTCTCTCAATGAAGAAGGGGCTGCGATGGTCTCTCAATGAAGAAGGGGCTGTAATGGTCTCGAGGTTGAACAAAATGGTTGTGAAAGCCAAAAAATCAAAACGGTTTTTTCAGAAATCAAAACGGCTGCAAAGGTCGAATTGAAAGCGATACGAATTGAAGAAGAAACCTGTTGAGATGAAGACTTTGGTATCACGACATTAGGGGGGAATTGTTGGCCCATATTAATGTCTTAGATTACCAAAGTATATATGTATATATTATGTATTACAGTTTAAGAATTCTGTAAACCCAAAGTGTACATGGGCTGGGTCCAAACCATCCAATACACAAACTGTTATTTAGGTTTTAGAATAGGATATAACGTTTCTTTTAGGTCATAGCGGTTACTTTCTGTGAATCGGCATAACTGCCACAAGAGGCAACGATTCATATGTTATATATAGTTTAGGTTTCTGTAATCAAAAGCAACCCATTCATATATAATATATCAGATTTGAAGGGTTCATCATATCTTCTTTGTTTCTTGCTTTTATTGATTCTTGATGATAGCATGGATGTTGTTTGATCATATTCAATCCTGGAAATCAGAAAGTTAAAGACTTGTGTAACAGTGGCATCAGAGCCGAAGGGATCAAGCAACAACAAGAATTCATGATTCAATCATTATTCAAGAATCAAACATGCATTTTTTTTAAAACGCAATCATGAAGAAATTGGTGTGAAGCCAAGTTGTGTGAAGCAACCGCAAAGAAGAGAAGAATTTGTGATGGATTGAATGATCAAGAGATTTGATCATGAAAGGTCATGCGATATGATCAAGATGCGAGGCTGCGATGGTCTCTCAATGAAGAAGGGGATGCGATGGTCTCTCAATGAAGAAGGGGCTGGGATGGTCTCGAGGTTGAACAAAATGGTTGTGAAAGCCAAAAAATTAAAACGGTTTTTTCAGAAATCAAAACGGCTGCAAAGGTAGAATTGAAAGCGATACGAATTGAAGAAGAAACCTGTTGAGATGAAGACTTTGGTATCACGACATTAGGGGGAATTGTTGGCCCATATTAATGTCTTAGATTACCAAAGTATATATGTATATATTATGTATTACAGTTTAAGAATTCTGTAAACCCAAAGTGTACATGGGCTGGGTCCAAACCATCCAATACACAAACTATTATTTAGGTTTTAGAATAGGATATAACGTTTCTTTTAGGTCATAGCGGTTACTTTCTGTGAATCGGCATAACTGCCACAAGAGGCAACGATTCATATGTTATATATAGTTTAGGTTTCTGTAATCAAAAGCAACCCATTCATATATAATATATCAGATTTTAAGGGTTCGTCATATCTTCTTTGTTTCTTCCTTTTATTGATTCTTGATGATAGCATGGATGTTGTTTGATCATATTCAATCCTGGAAATTAGAAAGTTAAAGACCTGCGTAACATACAATCCTTTTGATAGTCGTTTGAGGTTACTGTATTGTGTTCTAAACCTTACTTCCGGACTTATTTTATATCAAAGGATAGGGATAAGTATTTTTTTTTCAATTAGTTCACTAGTTAGCTGAAATAAGTCATATAAAGGGGCAACTCATATAAGTCTAAAGATATATTGCAGAACTACCATATAATATAAATAAGCATGTTGGTCATTGTGAACTGCAGATATAAGGTCTGTTAAGGCGCATAATGAAACTAGTATATTTTCAGTGGAAGCAGACAAAGGAGTCGTCATAATCCCACTGTTCTTCACCTTTTGGAGTACGTCCACATCACTACTGCTACTCATTTAATAATTAGCTATCCCAAACACCCATCTTACTGTCCAGTATTTGATGCAGGTGACATTTAATGGGTCATTTGATCAGGTGTGAACTATTGCAAAAACTTTGACATTTAAAGATGAAGTAAAGAGTGCTTGTGCAAGTCTTGTGAATTCACAGGGCTAATGCTACAAATGTGGGCTGGTAATGGTAATATTCAATCCTTGATGCATTTGTAATTGTTCTAATTATATGCTGTAACTAATTTTTTAACAGACTATGATCACTTTTGCATCCAAACACCCCAAAGTTTGTTTGTTATTGTTCTTTTTTCTAGTTTTGTGCAGTGAGTTAATAGTTATTCACTTATTCTTCTTTATGCTGTACAGATTAAGAGTTTTGTTCTACATGGCTTAAGGTTATAGCGAAATGGTACTTCCTTAGATGTTTCTTTTTAATGCATAAACTAAGTCTTGCTTTCCTAAGTAAATAGTCGATAGTTTATATATATACTCGTACTAATAAAAGAGTTATTGGTGAGCAGCTAGCCATTTCTATTTACTGTAGAGATTTATCAAATATTTTGCCATGTGAATTGATTTGTTTGATACATGCTCTTTGGTGCTTGCTTGATGATTGCTTGTCATGTTTTTGTTCAATAAATGCTTCTGGACTGCTTTTAATTGCTTTATAGTTTCTGTTTCATAATGTTATCGTATTCTTTAACTTACGTGAAAAAAACTATTTTTAGTCATTAACATTTGTACTTGATACAGGTAATACGGGTGCTCAGTGGGATGATTCTTACCAGTGGCACCAAGCTTTGCAATTTTTTTGAGTGGAGGGGATTCAAAGTTGTTTATTAGAGGTATTTTAAAAAAATTACTACTATGTTTCCATGTCTGTAGAATCCTTAATTACCGTGTTGATCATCTTTTGTAACTGGTAACTTTTCCATGGTTTTTTATTTTTCAGATATGCCAGCCTCTACTTCTTGCATTAACCAGGAAGACAATAAGTTGGAGGGTGTTATAGACATTTGAATTAGTAGTCAAATTATTTCTTTCTAAATTGTGGAGTGTTGTTACTTAATAAGCCTGTGGTGTGGTTCAAGTATTGAATGTGTTTTGACGCTTGTTGCAGGCTTACTATATACTGGATGAGGTACTTGTAGCTGGGGAACTTCAGGAATCAAGCAAGAAGATTGTGGCTCATTTAGTTGTTGCACAAGTAGGAATCACCTAGAGGGTATGTGAGTATGTCTGTCCTGGACTCACAGCTGACTGAATTTTTGGTGTTTTTTTGTGTTTTGTAGGATTCTTTGGTGGAGGTAGCCAAAGAAGAAGCAAATTCAATAAGCAATATAATTGCACGGGCAACCAAGTAAGCTTCTGCTTACTCCTGCCGTACCTTTTATGTATCTCTCTCTGATGATCAAATGGCAGATATTAGATATATGTATTTTGGGTTAGGCTTAAACTAGTTTTGACTTACAGCTTAGACAAAAAATCCAGAATTAGTATGAGAAAATGCTTGAAAAAATAGGACAGAAATACCACATTTAAACTTCCTACATTTAGCCTCAATGGCGCTATGATAATTGAGTTACTGGAAGGTTCGGGGAAGGGTTCTGGGAAAAAAATTGATATACATACAAATTATGATTAGCAAATCAGCAATCTTATAGCAATTTATATGCTAAGACCAGAAAGATGGTAGGATACAGATTAGTGTACCTCTGTGTTTGCATTGTAATGGCCTTCCTTTGAAAATCCCTTGCTGTGGGAGCTACATGATTGTTTTGTTTTGAAGGAATTCTGATAACGCTACACGCGTCGTTCGGGGTCAAGGAAACTTCCTTTTCTTCGAGCAAGTTTTATAACACCCTAGGCAGTGAACCTAATCGTTGTAGTGTAGTAATTAGGGTAAGCCACGGGTATTGATATCGTTCTCTAGGGGAATAGGAATGCTAGTAAGGAGTTACTACGCTAAGGTTAAGGTTGAGGAAGATTATTTTTTATCTTTTTATATTTTATGAAAATGGAAAGGTACGAATCTCGGGTATTGGATTTGGGGGGTTGGTATTTCTACCGATTACTCTACTATTATCTAATTATCTAAACTAAGGTTGTGGGAGTCTATGTCTAATTAATGTGTGCTCGTATGATAGTTTAAAGATGTGTTTACTTAAGTTGTATTACTCCTTAATTATCTCCTATTGATGGTTGAGTGTCACGTCTTATTCCTAGTTGCGTTGTGAGTCTAAGTTGTAGGGTATGCGTTTCTCCCTAACTCTTTGAACTTACCAAAGGGTCTTGTCTACAAACCCACTAGGGATTATAAACTCCTACTCTAAGGCGCTCTTTGGATGGTTTAGCCTACAACTACTCAGGTAATTATACTTTAAGGTTCACAAAGATGAATCAAGCATTAAGTACACAACGAATGACCTATCGCATTACTAGATCATTAGTCAACTAAGATAAGAAACAACCAATCAATATTCAATAATTAAGTTTCATACTTCCTAAGCAAACACACAAATAAATTAGCCGGACATGGAGAACATGCAAGCATACACACAAATAATCAAAGACATAATTGAATTAATGAAGTAAAGACTTATCTTGATGTAAGATAGGGTTTAAAACCCTAAAATACTGTACAAGACACCTTAGGTTCGGTTTTAGGTTTTTACTCCAAAGACTCTCCACCCAAAGACTGAAAAATTCGGATTCTATATATAAGATTACAATTGCGACGACGTCACCTTATGTTTAGTGACGCCGTCGTGTCGCCGCCATTAGGGTTTCGTCTTGGCCACGTTAACCTTGCGACGGCGTCACCTTATGTCCGTGACGCCGTCCTCTTCAGCTTCTGACGTCGTCTGGATTGCATCTAGGCCGTCTGAGTAGCGACGGCCTACTCTTCCACCACTAGACGTCGTCACTTGAAAATACGAGTTTTGGGTTCTGGATCGTCACAATAATTTTGGGACGGCGTCGCCAATAGCACCTGACGCCGTCGCCTTCTACTTTCAGCAACTGTGAGTGTCTCGATTTTGACTTTGGCCATTTTCTTCATATATTCGCGCCTTTTCGTCCAAATAAGTGCCATTCCAGCATTTTGCCTTCACGAGACCTAAAAAGTGAAAAGGAACGATATTAAGCAATAACGGATACAAAAGTGATCAAATAAGGACTTAAACGACCCCTCAAAATGGTACCTTTTAAAACCTTATCAAATTCTCAAATGGGCTATCATCTGGTCGTAAGACCATCAAAGTTGCTTGAACTAAAACGATGCAATGGTCTCTCTTTGAGATTTCGATAATGTAACTGATATGCTTTAAAATTATTATTTTTTATGCAGGGGACTGAGGATTATGAAGATTATGATGAGGCTCGAGATGATTTTTAGTTGAAGATTGGAAGGAGGATAATAATGCAAGCTGATGTTTAAATTCATGATATACTTGTACTAACAGTTTACCACTTGAGGATTCTCTTACAGAATCTTGATTATCTCTTTGTAACTTTCTTGTTGGAAGTATATATGCTACAAATCGAATAACTATTGGACATAAATGATGTTTCGGCTTTGTTACGGATCAAGTAATTTCTTATTATTGACTAAACAAATGTCTTTTTGCATTTTCAGTCTATAAATACCCATATTTACAATTGTAGGTACCGCATTATTGGGATATAGAATTTTGGAAAGTGACAAAGTATTTCGTCACTATTTGACGTTAAGTTCATCGAAAAATGACGCTTTTCTTTCGTCACTAATTCCAGCAAATAGTGACGACATTAGCCACTTTAGTGATGAAATTAAGTGATGAATTAGGTTGTCACACACCCATAAGTGACGACTTTAGATCGTCACTAATTTAGTGTCAAATTTCATTTTCGACACAATTAACTTAGTGACGGAGCTATAGTGACGAAAAGTGACGACCTTGATTTTTGTGACTAAATTGGTTTAGTGACGAATTTTTCACTATTAGTGACGATTTTTCACTCGCAACTAAAGCCCTTTTTTCTTGTAGTGGCGAGCTAATGGAACTTGAACGACAAAGGCTTCACCTAGAAGAAACACGAACTGAAATTAATCGTCAAGAGATGGCTGGTTTGATCACGTCTATTAATAAGCTTTTGGATGCTATTCATTCCCTTGTTTCAGAAAAGCATCCATGAGAAATGATAGGTTTGCATAAGTTTAGTGTTACACCCGTATCCTGAAATACAAATAGGCCCTACCCTAGATAAATATGGTCTAAGGACTTGACAGGATTGACTAGTCAACCCGATAGTCAAACTAATAATTAATAAATGTTATGTTATAGTTATATAAATGAGGGGACCTAAGTTGCCATATTATAACTTGTTATAAAAGTGTAGTGTGGCCAAATTATAAAGAATGGGACTTGAAGGACCAATTGTATCAAGTGGCCAAAGATGCCACCTACTTACCTCTAGACACTTCCCCATTCTTCATTTTACACTTTCCAGAAAAAAGATGAGAGGTGTGAATGTCGGTTTAGAGAAATGGAGGGAAATTATGGGTTGGTCTTGTAGACCAATTGGTGATAAATTAAGGGTGTCATCCCTAATGGGAAGTCATAAAGATGATCCTTGTAAGGTGAGTAATCCTTAATTAGGTTTAATTGTAAATTAAAGAGTTAGGGTTCATGTACCCAAGTTGGGGTTTTTGGGTAATTGTGGTTTTATACATTAATTGAGATGTTATAGTATAATTAGGTGAAACCCCTTTTAATTAATTTGAAGTAAATGGGTAAATTGGATAGGATCATGTTATGATCATAAGGTTTGATTAAAAAGAATTATAGTAATCTTATAGGTATCTTATTTTGGGTAAAATTGGATAATTTATGGGTTGGATCATCATATAATCAATATATGATTATATGATGATTGAAGGTTGTTTATGTAAGCCAAATGGTTGTGTAAACCATGGCTATAGTTAATTATTGATGTTTTAAGTGTATCTTTGATTATTGTGTTTAAGGATGTTAGCTATGGATGATGTTGGATATTAAAGATATGAAAGATGATGGTTATTGTGTATGGCTTGGCATGGATTGCTAATGTAAGTAATCCGGTTACTACATGCTTAATGTGGAAATTATTGTATGATGTGTTTATGATTGTTATAGCAAAGATTGGTTATAGTTGAGCTAATGAATTATCATGAGAATTGATGATGGTTATAGAGTTAATTGCCTAAAGATGTGTTGAGGTATATGTTATTGCCTTATGTGCTATTTGTACTATGGTTTGTGTGTTAGAAATGCTTATGTGAATTGTATGATGATAGAAGCATTATCATGTCTTAGCCGATTACTTACTAAGCGTTATCGCTTACATGTTATAGTTGTTAATGTTATTGTAGGTTCATGTGCTTGAAGCGACATGGCTTGGATTGGGTGTTGAATCATGGATTGATTATTGAAGATGGTAATATGTCATATTAGGAGCTAGGTAGATACCGAGCTCGTGTGATGAATTTGTACCCCCATGAGTCTTTTTATAGTTTGTAAAAGTGTCGTCAATCGACAAGTGTATGTCATAGTCGTTATAGTATTTTAAATGGTCAATTTGGAAGTCATGGTTAGTTTAAAAGGGTGTTTGGATTTAAGTGTATTTCTACCCATTTTGGGTTGGATGGGTCAAATAAGTATCAAAATACATCATGGTTGATTTAGTTATAGTTTGTAAGGTCTTTAGTTATTTTGGAAATGTTCAAGTGTTAATTTGGTTGAAAGGAGTCAATTTGATTGTGCATTTTTGTTGTCGAAATGTGCAGGTATGTGGACCTGATGGCATCGCAGTTATAAGGCGACGGCATCGCAGTTATAAGGCGACGGCATCAGGTTATAAGTCCTCTGAGCCGTCGCGTGTTAAATCTGAAAATATAATTAAAGGGTGACGGCGTCGCAGCTATAAGGCGACGGCGTCAGCCCTTATTACAACAAATAAATGAGGCTTTATTGTAATCTTGGCTCATCATTTTAAAAGGGTAAACAAGTATATGTTATAAAAGGGTTGTCAAGGGTAAATTGTTATAGTTTTGCTATTCTTTGAAGAGTTAAATTAATAGTCAAATGTTCCGCGTCAAAGTTTTAAAATTTAAGTAATTTCCGGTCAAATCCGGAATCGGGGCGTAACAAATTGGTATCAGAGCTTCGGTTTAAGTGAATTAGGTTTCCACTATAGGTTGCCTAGTCTTAAACCACTCTTAGTTGCGAAATTAAGAAAGCGGAAATGTATGTAATTGTTATAGAATGAATTATGCGTTTGTGCTAAGTGAAATGTTTTATATGTTATAGTGCTATATGTAATTGATGTAGGTCCATGACGGACCATGTGTGTATAGGTGAGTAGATCACCATGAATGTTTTATGATTATGTAATTACGTATATAGAAATTGGTTTGGTGTATGTAATGAAAGTCCATGACGGACTAAATGTGTTAAGTTATAGAATATCGTACACTTTGGTAGTGTCTATGAATATACATATATGATTGTGTAATTGTACATTATAGTATTTATGTGATAGATTATTGTAGTCCATTCACCGTGGATGGTGACGGTGAGTGTGAAATGATTATGTGCTTATTAAGTTATAGAAATTATAATGGGACTTTAATAGAGGAGTCAAGGTGTCAATGCCTATAAAAGGCATGGTTTGAAATCATGATAATTAAAGTTATGATTATGAATAAGACAAGGTGTGACTTGTGTTGTGTCGATGACCAACCTATGGTCTTATTATGTGAATGGCTAATGGGTAGCTAATATGATGGTATTAGAGATGGGACAAATAAAAGTTATGGAGTGTAATAAATGAGCATGAATGATTGATAATAAACGAGTCATAGTATAATATTAAAGTGTTTTGTAGCTCACAAGTAAATGTGAAAATGGTCAAGCAAAGGGCTAATTAACGAGAAAGTGATAAGCTAAATATATGAAAGAAATTATGAATGTTAGTGATATAACAGAACACGACAATAACGTGTTAAAGTTACAGAATGTGTAAAAATAATTATTTGAAAGATATGAGTGTGATTGAAATAAACCTATAAGGTTTGCATGTAAATAAAGTCAAAAAGACTAAAACTTGTAATAGTAAGAATGTGAAAATAGTCAACGAGGGTTGACGGGTCAATGAGAAAATGAAATGAATAAACACATGATAAATGTGTAAATATGGAAAGCGGGCTCATAAGCCCAATAATTTTGTATTGATTAAATGGAAATGATGAAATGTTATGTTTGATAAATTAATAATAGCTTGGATCCTATATGTTGTTATAGTGTGATGTTACAGGCCATTCGAAAGATGTTACAGTTATTGTTATAAAATCCTACGGGATATATATAATGGTGATCCTTCGGGATATGTTATAGTGAATCCTACGGGATGTGTTATAGTACGAGTTGGCAAGAGAAAGTTATAGAAACCCTTTGGGGTAAATTAAATTGCCTTCACCGGCAAGGAATTGCCTATAACCTTGGCATGGGAAATGGCTCCTTCGGGGAGCGTTATAGTAAAAAGAATTCAATGCTAATAAATGAAAATTTTGATTGTTAAAGTGTGTTACGTATATGTATTAGTGATATGTTGGAAGTGTATAAGTAGGATGGTTTATAATTCCTTTATTTAAGTGAATTGGGACGCCTTTTCATTTAAGTAAAGAAATTATGAGTCACCGAACTACGAGTTTATATTTCTTGATTTACATTATTTGGGATGCCTCTCCATGTAAATGAAGAAGTATAAATGAGTAAGCTTATGTATTTCTGACATGGCATGAGCAAGGGTAGAGCAGTAGAAAATGAAAGTCTAAAATTAGTCAGAAGTTATAAGAAATATGATAGGTCGAAAAAGGAGCCTAATGTCGGACCCTACGTAAAGGTCGTCATGTAAACTTAAGTTATATAAAATTGAAGCTTAAGTAAGATAAATGAAATCGTTAATGATGATGTGATGTGTTATTGAAATGATCGGAATGATCATAAATTGTATGAAATTAAAAAGCTAAAATGAATTATGGTATGCCTTGGGGGCATGTGGTAATATGAAAAAGACCATAATGGTTATGAAAATTGTGAAATTTATGAGAATGTTATAGTAATAATAATACGTTATAATAATAGCTTTACGTTAAAGTAATATCATTATTGAAATTATTAAAATTTCTTTGACAAAATATGGAAGTTAGTTGAATTTGACTTATGTAAAGTCAAAACAATATGAAAGTGACTAAGTATATAGAGTAATAGTAAAAGAATTGGCAAATTGGAATAATGGGTTTAAATAATTTATGTCTCGAGTGACATAATGACGTGTTGGTTATAGAGAATTTAGCAAAGAATAGACGTATATGGAGAATGATTAAGTTATAGCGGACCTTGAATTGCGAGACTAAGGAAATCTTCGCAATAAATTGATAAATTGATTGTTTATGTGACATGGGGAAAATATGAACTATGTGTTAGATGGTAATAGACGAGAGATTTCGGGGACGAAATCTAAATAAGGGGAGTAGAATTGTTACACCCGTATCCCGAAATACAAATAGGCCCTACCCTAGATGAATATGGTCTAAGGACTTGACAGGATTGACTAGTCAACCCGATAGTCAAACTAATAATTAATAAATGTTACGTTATAGTTATAAAAATGAGGGGGACCTAAGTTGCCATATTATAACTTGTTATAGAAGTGTAGTGTGGCCAAATTATAAAGAATAGGACTTGAAGGACCAATTGTGTCAAGTGGCCAAAGATGCCACCTACTTACCTCTAGACACTTCCCCATTCTTCATTTTACACTTTCCAGAAAAAGATGAGAGGTGTGAATGTCGGTTTAGAGAAATGGAGGGAAATTATGGGTTTGTCTTGTAGACCAATTGGTGATAAATTAAGGGTGTCATCCCTAATGGGAAGTCATAAACATGATCCTTGTAAGGTGAGTAATCCTTAATTAGGTTTAATTGTAAATTGAAGAGTTAGGGTTCATGTACCCAAGTTGGGGGTTTTGGGTAATTGTGGTTTTATACATTAATTGAGATGTTATAGTATAATTAGGTGAAACCCCTTTTAATTAATTTGAAGTAAATGGGTAAATTGGGTAGGATCATGTTATGATCATAATGTTTGATTAAAAAGAGTTATAGTAATCTTATAGGTATCTTATTTTGGGTAAAATTGGATAATTTATGGGTTGGATCATCATATAATCAATATATGATTGTATGATGATCGAAGGTTGTTTATGTAAGCCAAATGGTTGTGTAAACCATGGCTATAGTTAATTATTGATGTTTTAAGTGTATCTTTGATTATTGTGTTTAAGGATGTTAGCTATGGATGATGTTGGATATTAAAGATATGAAAGATGATGGTTATTGTGTATGGCTTAGCATGGATTGCTAAGGTAAGTAATCCGGTTACTACATGCTTAATGTGAAAATTATTGTATGATGTGTTTATGATTGTTATAGTAAAGATGTGTTATAGTTGAGCTAATGAATTATCATGAGATTTGATGATGGTTATAGAGTTAATTGCCTAAAGATGTGTTGAGGTATGTGTTATTGCCTTATGTGCTATTTGTGCTATGGTTTGTGTGTTAGAAATGCTTATGTGAATTGTATGATGATAGAAGCATTACCATGTCTTAGCCGATTACTTACTAAGCGTTATCGCTTACATGTTATAGTTGTTAATGTTATAGTAGGTTCATGTGCTTGAAGCGACATGGCTTGGATTGGGTGTTGAATCATGGATTGATTATTGAAGATGGTAATATGTCATATTAGGAGCTAGGTAGATACCGAGCTCGTGTGATGAATTTGTACCCCCACGAGTCTTTTTATAGTTTGTAAAAGTGTCGTCAATCGACAAGTGTATGTCATAGTCGTTATAGTATTTTAAATGGTCAACTTGGAAGTCATGGTTAGTTTAAAAGGGTGTTTGGATTTAAGTGTATTTCTACCCATTTTGGGTTGGATGGGTCAAATAAGTATCAAAATACATCATGGTTGACTTAGTTATAGTTTGTAAGGTCTTTAGTTATTTTGGAAATGTTCAAGTGTTAATTTGGTTGAAAGGAGTCAATTTGATTGTGCATTTTTGCTGTCAAAATGTGCAGGTCTGTGGACCTGATGGCGTCGCAGTTATAAGGCGACGGCATCGCAGTTATAAGGCGATGGCATCAGGTTATAAGTCCTCTGAGCCGTCGCGTGTTAAATCTGAAAATATAATTAAAGGGTGACGGCGTCGCAGCTATAAGGCGACGACGTCAGCCCTTATTACAGCAAATAAATGAGGCTTTATTGTAATCTTGGGTCATCATTTTAAAAGGGTAAATAAGTATATGTTATAAAAGGGTTGTCAAGGGTAAATTGTTATAGTTTTGCTATTCTTTGAACAACCTATCCAAGTTTAATGTCATAGATGTCAGCAGCCTTTAATTGAGTCGTAGAGAAACTACAATAATCAAAATAACCATCTTCATAAGTATTGTATTCACATGTACCCTCCTTTCATTGCTCCAACAGACTCTTCTTGTTCCCTCCACCACCAAAGAAATTAGTCTTGTTGCGATCATTAAGAACTTCATCATCGTCGCTATCAGAAACAACCACATTTCCCACCTTAGAGAATGGGTTACCCACCTTAGTTGAAGAAGTACCAGGAGTAGAAAAAGTATTAGGCTTAGTAGCCACAGCCTGCTCCTTCTCTTTTAAGTCCCTCACAAGCTGATCTTGTGACCCCATACCATTCAGTTGAAACCCATCCACATCCTCGTCCACCAACGAGGTCAAAACATCAAAATAATTAGAAGACTTAGTGTTCGTACCAGATTTAGCATTAGACGAAGAAGTCTCCTTTTGAACCTTAGGATCCGAACTTTGATTGGTAGTTGCCGTCGATAACGGTCTCCAAAAGTTAGGTTTTGGCTTATTAAACTTAACCCCACCAATAGGCCGAGATAGAGAAGACGCAACCACTCTATTCCATTTATTCTTCCTATTCCGTACCTCAGGAAATCTCACATCATGATTATATACCGGATTACTAGTCGTTTCTCCCATATTAATGTCTTTACAAACAGTCTCCTTCACACACAGACAATTAATATGATCATGCCCAAATGATTTACACATGACGCAATGATGAGGCTTCCATTCATACTCGACGTTATTGATTTCCGTAGTATGTCCACTACCATCCTCAATCCGAATGGCCATAGTAACTTGGTTTTTCAATTCAAAATTTGTGCTTAATTCAACTAAAGCACGAGCAAAACTAATACGGCCCCATGAAATTGACATACATAGAACATGTAAAAGCTTCCAACATAATAGGATTCCTGACTTGAGTAGCAATCAAACTCAAACCATCCTACGAATACGCAGCTAAAGGAACATTATGCATTTTAATCCAAACAGGAACCTTAGTTACCTCTTTCATGGTTAAGGACACACTAGGAGTCCATTTTTCAGAATAATTGGTGAATTGCGGATTAACCAAGGACCTCTTTGAAGAATACGATCCACACCATCTTTAGAATCAAATTTAAAGAGGTACACACCAACATCATTCTTCATAAGTTTTTAAAATTCAATTTTTCCCCATGTATATTTTTTCTTTCAAATAAACAAAGTTTTCACTAATTTAAAAAATATACATATTTTACAATACGAAAACTAAAAATACAATACAATAATTAAAATACAATAAACATGCTTTGAACTTTTACATTTCTCTTAATTGTTAATGAATTCTTCCTTCTCCATAATGCTTTGAAGCAATTCGTTCCTGGCCGACATCAAGTTGGTTGCGTTTCTCATATCGGCTCCAGTCATCCTTTCTAGAGGGTGCAAACCGTAGTCGATAAGGGGATGATCTGGCAGCGAACCTAACCTGATTATTTCAGGCCTACGGCTACGAATTCGATCAAGAAAGCGACGAAACAAGTTCAACAATAGCTCAGCCAGTGCGATTTCTGTTAGAAAATTTAGTACACTTGTGGGATTAGTTTACACCTTGTAATGGGTTAGGAGGTACGGAGTGTACACCCATAAGGTCCATGAACACCCTGACTCTTATAGTGGTTTGTATTGGTAGTACTAGTAGAAAGTACTGCTTGTGGAAAGTACTGCTTGTGGAAAGTACTGCTTGTGGTTTCCACTGATAAGCAGTGTTTCCACTGATAGGCAGTGTTTCCACTGAAGTGCTATGAAAGTACTGCTAGAGGTATGAAAGTACTGATAGTGTTAAAGTACTGCTAAATGGCAGTTACAACTGCTTAATGACCACGTTTAATTGGTCATGTAACCACTAATGGCTATAATGGGGACAATTATGAGGTGATTAATGGGCCGATTAATCCTCATAATTCCATTTGAACGGCTGAGAGTAATCTCCTATAAATAGGAGATCTGATTATGCATGAAAAACACACAGAAAACGATTAACACTTATTAGCGAAAGGGTTATAGAATTGTGCCTAATTCCATAACTGCATTTGGTCTTATCCCAAGTAGATATTCGTGTAACCCATGCATTAGGGTCGAATAGTTTACTTTGGAAAGTGATCACACGATTCCAAGTGATATCCGGTAACCACCTAGTGGTATTTGTTTCTGCTGAATAGTTGCTTGTTTCTGCTGAAGTTGATTATCTAACCCTGCTACTGGGCGAATAAACACCAACAAGCAAAGTAAACTATTTTGTGATAATCAATGGCTGCTACTGCAATGAAACCTATGGCTTCAAACTTTGCCAAGCTTGATAAGTTTGAAGGGGTGGACTTTAGGAGGTGGCAGAAGAAGATGCATTTCTTGCTGTCAAGCATGAGTGTGGTTTATGTGCTGACTACTCCAATTCCTGATGATGGGGATGATGCTACGGTTGAGCAGATCAGGAGGAGGAGCAAATGGGAGAATGATGACTACATATGCAGAGGTCTTATTCTCAATGGTATGTCTGATTCTTTGTTTGATATTTATCAGAACTTTGAATCTTCCAAAGAACTGTGGGATTCCTTGGATGCCAAATATATGGCTGAGGATGCATCAAGTAAGAAGTTTCTTGTTAGTAATTTCACAAATTACAAAATGACTGATTCAAGACCAGTCATGGAACAATACAATGAACTTCTTGGAATACTTGGAAGGTTTACACAACACAATATGCACATGGATGAGGCTATTCAAGTCTCTTGTGTTATTGATAAACTTCCTCCTTCTTGGAAAGATTTCAAGCATACCTTGAAACATAAGAAAGAGGAATTAACTCTGGTTGAGTTGGGCAGTCATCTGCGCATTGAGGAATCTCTCAAGGTGTAGGATAATGACAAGCAAAAGGGTAGCAATACTGCTGGACCATCTGTTGTCAATATGGTGGAGCATAACAACTCCACCAGGCACAATGACAACAAAGGCAAACGCAAATATCATGATAACACAAGGGCAGATCCTAACAAGAAAGCAACACCTACTTGTTGGAAATGTGGCAAAACTGGTCACATTAAAAGGGATTGCAAAGGTGTTAAAATTGGTGGTAAAGCCAATGGATCAGGCACTAATGGTTCAGGGAGTGGTGGTTCAGCCAACTCACTGAAAGGTCAGAATATGTTTAATAAGTCTTTTCAGATTTATTATGTTACATATGTATCTGAATCTTTTTATGTGCAGGATGATGATGTTGCGTGGTGGGTTGACTCTGGTGCAACAGTTCATGTGTGTAAAGATAGAAGCTGGTTCAAGACTTATGAGTCACTGAATGATGGTTCTATTCTTCACATGGGAAATGAGTCAACAGCCTTGGTGCATGGTCGTGGTTGTTTAGATCTTAGATTTAGTTCTGGAAATATTGTAACTTTGTTTGATGTTATTCATGTTCCTGATATCAGGAAGAACTTGGTTTCAAGTAGTATTTTGAATAATCATGGTTATAAACAAGTTATTGAGTCTGATAAATTTGTGCTTTCTAAGCATGGTGTTTTTATTGGTTTTGGTTATTTATGTAATCAAATGTTCAGGCTTAATGTTACCACTGATAGTGTTATTTCAGCTTTTGTCCACATATGACCAGACTGACTCTACCCTTTGGCATGCTAGACTTGGCCATGTTCACTATAAAAGGATGCAAGCTATGTCTAGGGATGGTTTAATCCCTGCTTTTGACATGGACACTGAAAAGTGTAAAACTTGCATGTTGACCAAGATAACCAAGAAACCCTTTCAGGGTGTTAGTCGTGAGACTAAGATCTTGGAGCTTATTCACAGTGACCTGTGTGATTTGCATGCCACTCCTTCTTTGGGAAATAAGAAGTACTTTGTGACAGTTATTGATGATGCTTCTAGATTTTGTTATGTCTATCTGTTACATACCAAGGATGAAGCATTAGATAAATTCAAAGTGTTTAAAACTGAAGTTGAATTACAAATTGGGTCTTTGATCAAAAGATTAAGGACTGATAGGGGAGGTGAGTACATGGATACTCAGTACTTTCAGTCTGTTGGAATAATCCATGAAACGACTGCCCCTTATACTCCTCAGCAAAATGATATTTCTGAAAGGAAAAACAGGGTGCTGAAGGAGATGGTTAATTCCATGTTGTCCTATTTAGGACTGAGTCAAGGGTTCTGGGGTGAAGCTATGTTAACAGCTTGCTATTTGTTAAATAGGGTTCCCAACAAAAGGAACAAGGTTACCCCTTATGAACTCTGGACTAAAAGGAAACCCAACCTGAACTATCTCAAGGTTTGGGGTTGTAGGGCTGTTGTAAGACTACCTGATCCAAAGCTAAAGACTTTGGGTGAAAGAGGCATTGACTGCATCTTTGTTGGATATGTTGAGCATTCCAAGGCTTTTAGGTTCTATGTGATTGAACCTAATGAATATGTTTCAATTAACTCAATAATTGAATCAAGGGATGCAGATTTTGTTGAGAATAGATTCTCATCAGTCCCTAGACCAAGTCAGAGGATTCCTAATGGAACTCATGACACTGGTGTATCAGAGGTCCCTGATGGTGAACCATCAGTGGTCCCTGATGAGGTTGTGGTTCAACAAACTGAATCTGTGCTCAGGAAAAGCAAAAGGGTCAGGACTCCAAAGTCATTTGGACCTGAGTTTCAACTATACTTAGTTGAAGGTACCAGGGATGAGGTCTCAGACCAATACTCCTATTGCTTCATTGTTGAGGATGATCCCAAGACATTTGAAGAAGCAATGAATGATATTGCTTTCTGGAAAGAAGCAATCAATGATGAGATGGATTCCATCATGGGCAACAACACTTGGGTGTTGGTTGATCTACCACCTGGTTGCAAACCTTTGGGTTGCAAATGGATTTTCAAAAGGAAAATGAAGGTAGATGGAACTATTGAAAAGTTCAAGGCTAGACTAGTCATTCAGGGCTTTAAACAAAAGTCATGAATAGACTATTTTGATACTTATGCCCCTGTGGCTCGTATCAGTACCATAAGACTGTTGATTGCTTTGGCATCTATTCACAATCTGGTTATTCATCAGATGGATGTGAAGACAACTTTCTTGAATGGTGAATTGGAAGAGGAGGTTTATATGAACCAACCTCTGGGCTTCATTATGCCTGGCAATGAAAACAAGGTGTGTAAACTGATTAAGTCTCTTTATGGACTGAAGCAGGCACCTAAGCAATGGCATCAAAAATTTGATGAAGTGGTTTTGTCTAGTGGTTATGTTCTTAACCAAGCTGATAAATGTGTATATAGCAAATTTGATGAATCTGGTAAAGGAGTCATCATTTGCCTATATGTTGATGACATGCTGATCTTTGGCACTGACCAAAATCAGGTTGACCTGACAAAGGAATTTTTCATCAAGGTTCTCTATGAAAGACATGGGGGAGGCTGATGTTATCCTTGGTATTAGGATTAAACATAAAAGTAAAAGAATTTCTATCTCTCAGTCTCATTATATTGAGAAGGTACTGAGGAAATTCAATTACTTTGATTGTACTCCAGTGAGTACACCTATGGATACTTGTGAGAAGCTGATGCCTAATCATGGCAAGGCTGTATCTCAACTTGAGTATTCTAGGGTAATTGGCTGCCTGATGTATGCCATGACTTGTACAAGACCTGATATTGGTTTTGCAGTGGGAAAATTGAGCAGGTATACTAGTAATCCTAGTGCTCATCACTGGCAAGCCGTTCAAAGGGTACTGAAGTATTTGAAGAGAACTATGGATTATAGTCTCTCATATACTGGTTACCCATCAGTGTTGGAAGGTTACACTGATGCAAGTTGGATCAGTAATACTGAAGACAATTCGTCTACCAGTGGCTGGGTATTCCTACTTGGTGGAGGTGCAATTTCTTGGGCATCCAAGAAACAAACTTGCATCACCAGTTCAACAATGGAATCTGAATTTGTGGCTCTAGCAGCTGCTGGTAAAGAAGCTGAATGGTTGAAAAACTTGCTTCTTGAGATTCCATTGTGGCCTAAACCTATAGCACCTATTTCTATCCGGTGTGATAGTGCAGCTACATTGGCTAAGGCTTATAGCCAGATGTACAATGGTAAGTCTAGACACTTAGGTGTCAGACATAGCAAGATTCGTGAGCTTATCATGAATGGGGTGGTATCTATAGAGTTTGTGAGATCTCAACAGAACTTAGCTGATCACTTGACGAAGGGTTTGGCTAGAGACTTGGTTATAAAGTCTGCTAAAGGGATGGGTTTAAGTCCAACTTAGTCACTGAATGCTAGGACACCCAACTCCATCCTGAGGAAACTTGGGAGCTGAGTTCAATGTGGAAAGCTGAACATTCATTGGGCTGGAGCACATGTTTATTTACATCCCAAGGTTGTGCTCAGAACCTGCTGAAAGGGGGATGAAGTCTTTACTTCTTAATGGTTAATTTTCTTTGAAAAAGTGCTTGGCAGGAGCATGACTAAAGAGGAACCACCTATGTAAATGTTGAAGTTTTGCCGCTTCAGGAAGCTTTGGACTTTTAGCTTTTACAACATTTATGAATTTGGATATGGACACATGGCTTGTATAGTGTCAGGAGCTGTTAAGTGTTTGAAAACTTGTGTGTATTTTATCTTCAGGTATTCAAATGGGTTGAAGGGTTCAATTCTAAGAACACCCTGATTCTCGAATATTTGAACGTGTAATTTACTAAGATGGAAATTCAATCCTCAGGACATTTTCGTTTATGCAAATGTTTTGCTTGATGTTTATTTTTCATGCAAAGGAAGTGAACTAAATTTGGGGAGGACTGTTGGAAAATTTAGTGCACTTGTGGGATTAGTTCACACCTTGTATTGGGTTAGGAGGTACGGAGTGTACACCCATAAGGTCCATGAACACCCTGACTCTTATAGTGGTTTGTATTGGTAGTACTAGTAGAAAGTACTGCTTGTGGAAAGTACTGCTTGTGGTTTCCACTGATAAGCAGTGTTTCCACTGATAGGCAGTGTTTCCACTGAAGTGCTATGAAAGTACTGCTAGAGGTATGAAAGTACTGATAGTGTTAAAGTACTGCTAAATGGCAGTTACAACTGCTTAATTACCACGTTTAATTGGTCATGTAACCACTAACGGCTATAATGGGGACAATTATGAGGTGATTAATGGGCCGATTAATCCTCATAATTCCATTTGAACGGCTGAGAGTAATCTCCTATAAATAGGAGATCTGATTATGCATGAAAAACACACAGAAAACGATTAACACTTATTAGCGAAAGGGTTATAGAATTGTGCCTAATTCCATAACTGCATTTAGTCTTATCCCAAGTAGATATTCGTGTAACCCAGGCATTAGGGTCGAATAGTTTACTTTGGAAAGTGATCACACGATTCCAAGTAATATCCGGTAACCACCTAGTGGTATTTGTTTCTGCTGAATAGTTGCTTGTTTCTGCTGAAGTTGATTATCTAACCCTGCTACTAGGCGAATAAACACCAACAATTTCAACATCAAGTTCTTCCCTCGCATGAGGATAATTAGTCTCACATCATTTGGTTCAGTAGCCATAGTATCCGTTGTGTGAAAAAATGAGTGGTAGTTAGGAGAGTTTAAAAAAAAAAAAAAAGTTGTATCAAAAAATGAATGATGATAAAGGGGGTATTTATAGGAGGAAAAGTAGCTGTTAGAGTAATACGAATTCAAAAAAGAAGTTGCACATGTACGAAATCAAACAAACTAAATTTTTATTCATTTAAATAAAAATACAAATTACAATATGAAATTTAAAAACAATAGGAAAACTAAAACACAATCATCCTATTTATTTCGTTTATGCATCCAGCGAACCTTTACACTGATGATATCTTGTATTTCGCTGGCTATCTTATATTCATTTTTAATCTCGTAAGCTTTTCAAGATTCTTCTTCCAGAAAAGTATCAATCGAAGCTAGTTTTTCTTGTGGAATGTCTTTGCATTCCGCGTATGCTTTCTTCAGATCATCTTTATCATTGTGTGCGTGCTTAAACTTCTCAGCTAACTCGATAATCTCTTCCTTACGAATTTCATCCCTATTGATTAGTTTTTGAACACCAGCGTTGATTTCATCGACGCTGTGTGGAAGTGAGCAAGACATAATTTTTTTGTAAAAAGAATTATAAGGTTTTTGTGTAAAAAATGGTTAATGTATGAGTAGTATTTATGAAAGTGGGATAAAAGAAAAAAATTGCCATTTGAAAAAATAGCCGTTTGGCCATCAAAACGGCCAAAAAACTCAAAGCTCTGGTGCATTTGGCGAGCATGAGTTCAATCACATAGGAAATGGCGCGAAGGCTCGATGATGTGGTAACGAGGGCAACTGCGCTGCCCTTTGTGATGCCACGTGGGAATGGCAAGGCTCCCATGTGACGGCACCCTTCCCTCTTATATCCTTTAAAAAAAAATTCAATCAATTTTAAATAGTGGAAAACAATTGTCCAATATAAACCATTTGCTAGTGAATCTGTATATATACTATCAACTACAGTCTAAACATGTGATTGTAATGCCAAAACAATGTCTCAACTTCCTAACACATCCTCCACTACCACACCACTACCACCGCAACCACCATACAAAAACTATCATATAACCAGCCATAGTGGTGCCACCACATCCACCACCATAAGAGACTACCGGAAAGGCAACTGGACCCTTGAAGAAACCCTAATCTTGATAACAGCAAAGAAGCTAGACGATGAGCGGCGTATCAGTTCGAGCACCACAAGCAATCGTGGCGTCACCGGTGGAGAACTTCGGTGGAAATGGGTTGAGAATTACTGTTGGAGTAATGGGTGTCTTCGTAGTCAGAACCAATGTAATGATAAATGGGATAACTTACTTCGTGACTATAAAAAAGTTCGTGAGTATGAACTAAGAGCTCATAGTAATAATAATCTACCTTCTTATTGGTCGATGGATAAAACTCAAAGAAAAGATCGTAATATGCCTTCTAATATGTTGCTTAATATATATGAAGCATTGAATGAGGTTGTTCAGAAGAAACATCCATCAAGCAGACAACAACAAGCTCATCTTCAGCATTATCAGCAGCCTCCTCTAGCTGTGCTTCCACCACCTCCATTGCCACCCCCTCCACCACCTGCGCCATTGCCTCAAGTGCCTCCTCCTGCTTCAGGTATTTTATATATCTATCTTTAGTTATAGCATGATTGTAAATGAGCATATGACTAATTAGCTAGTATGCCTAATTGTATGCCTAAACCTATGTGTCAGCATCTTGTTAGTGACAATAGAGCGAACATTTTTTCTTCACAAACCAATAAATCAATGCCACTTGCATGTAGGCACAAAATTAGTCACGCATTTAGGCCTCTCAATCATTTTCGTTCACAAAACTAGATTAGCTAAAATATGAGGATGATGCGTAGCTCTTAACAAAGGTAGTTAATGTGTGAAAATTTTAAGGTTTCAATTTTGAGTTTCTAGGCTGTGTACGTGCCTATGTCTATATGTGAAGAAGAATAAAATTGCTACAGTATTTTCCTATGTCGATCATTTTATCTAGATTGTCCATTTTTATATGATAACATAGTAAATGAGTGAGCTGTGTGATGGCCAGGGGTCTTTAATTTGATAAGTAAATTCTACTGTAAAACCTTTGCTATAAAATCATGTACCCTTAATAGAAGTATATAGTATATAAATAAGAGCATTGCTATATCCTTTTACGGAGTACATCTTTTGCTTACTTATCCTCTTACCCAAATAGGGATTGTATTAATTTTGAAAAGTTAAAATTTGAGGTCAATTGAGCTCTTTTAGATGATATGTATACCATTTAGATTAGTTTCCCACACCGCAAACATTCTGGTGTTATTGTAGCGAGTGACATTGATAGTATACAAAGGTTTATTAGCTCATGAGCCGCTTATATAATATAAGTATAAGCATAATTCATAAGCTTAGCCAAACACACTCTAAAGAAATTTATGTCATTATAAATGATAAAGAAAAAAGAATGTGTAAACAGTATATATGAAAATAATGTGGTAGGGTAATAAAAATGGAAGGAGGGAGAGTATGGGTGTCAGAAAGAAATGAAAAAGTTGATGAAAGTTTATGCGTCGGTTATAGAAAGAGAAAGAGATGGTCAAAGATGCAGGTTTGAAAACTCTGTCACACACACATACATTCATTGCAATCCCTCCATTTATTGTTCTCTGGATTTTATAGGATGGTACAGTCAACATGTGTATATATATATGGTTTGAATGGTCATACCTTTTATTATGTACGTTTGCACCTTTTAAATATTTGTTTTTGTTAATTTTGGAGGGTAGTGATGATGGGTTGAAGTAGTGGTCACCTCCTATCTGCATAAAGATTCGTATGGAGCAATTGATTGCAAGATCCAGCTTTTTATGTGCTTTTTCACTTTGCAAAATCTACTCCATGCAATACTTTCACTACTACAGTACTACGTACTCATGCTAATATATTATTTTACTCAACCTTTCATTATTAATCAACAACACATCTTTAATCATTTTATCTTAATAATTTCTGCATCTTCATGCATGTTAGTATTAATTTGTGTTTAGTTTAGAAAGTCTAATCTTTGCATCTTAGTAATTTGTTTATGAGATATACATAGGTTCTTGTACAAGTCTACTTAAAACAACTTATTAACTGGAAATGTCACATTCTTGATAATATTTTTCTTGTTGAAAATATTGAATAATGAAGTGCAGGTATTCTGATCTTTGCATTCAGAAAATGGTTGTTACAAATGATATCTACACTTTATATGCAGAAAATGTTTTGCATATATTTTTAAAGTGACTGTTTTATTACTTATATATGCATGAAATTTGCTTATAAATGTTAAAGACTTTTTGTTAATTTAGGAGCATGAATATTTTCATAAATTATACATGTATTCATAAGCTATGAAGGAAAGGCACAACCGACATTTTTTGCGTGGTGTTAAGGTGTTTCAAATCAAACTTGACAACTTCCCATGACACTTCTGATTAATAAATATTGGCCTTAATTTAATCTAATATGTTCGTAACACCCAAGTTTTCTTTATATAAGCTGGAAAATGCATACATTTTGAAGTGTTTATTATCATCTTCTGTAGAAGCATCAGCAGAGTCATCTGAAACGCAAGGAGACTCCGCTGAGAAACATGACACCGAAACCAAAAGGAGAAGGGTGAGAGACATCGGATCAAGCATTATTCATAGCACCACACTCTTGTCTGAAACCCTAAAACAGTGCGATGAGAAGAAAGAGAGGCGTCACCGTGAACTAATGGAACTCGAACGACAAAGGCTTCACCTAGAAGAAACACGAACTGAAGTTAATCGTCAAGGGATGGCTAGTTTGATCACATCTGTTAATAAGCTTTCGGATGCTATTCATTCCCTTATTTCAGAAAAGCGTCCATGAGAAATCCTGCCCATGCATAAGAAATCTGCCTAGCTAGTTGATTGATACTTAATATCTTTCTCTTAAGAACATGCCTAGGTATAAATTGCATGACCCTATACTTATGTGATTGAACGTATATATAATTGAAACTGTGAGATTTTATTAAAGCACAAGGAAGTGTTTATGCCTGTGCTAAGAACGACCCTCAAACTTAACGTGTCAATATTTGAAGCGTCGAGAATATTTGAAAAACCAACTTATGTTTCCTCATTGAACATCTTTAGTTGGCTCAAAGATAATCAGATACTTTGATAACCAATGCCAAACACCCACTAACCCTTCCCGCTGATGAATCTCTACAAGTATGCATGCATACACTAAATAGCAGGGGTGACAATTATATAAATGACATGAAAATACAAGGGTTAGGCTTAAAAATGGGTTAGGTTTGGGTTGACCGTTTTCAACTCGTCAACCCGTTTAATATACCATTAAAAGACAGTGATTAATTTGAGTTATATACTTGATCTTATTTTTCCAAAACACTATATGTATATGCCTTAGTTTTTTTTCCCGCAAATTACTCATGACCCGCCAATGGGACATAACTTTCTCATAGATATGATATCGTGCGCTAAGCCAAATTTAGTCGTCAGAACCTCTAATAATCTAATATTTATACCGTACTATATATGATTTTTGCTCGAATCATAAACAGGTAAACACAACCAGTTAACTTGTTTTAATATATATGATTGAAATTTTGACACCATTAACTGATTAAAACATAAAGTTAATTAGGGTCAGATCGAGATATATAAAACCCTTCTTACAAACCCGGAAAACGAAGCAAGTTGCTACTCACTCCAAAGTAACAAAAGTTTGTAAACGACTAGTGCAGTAAAGAAAATACACAAACAACTTTACAAAACTTTGGAACATATTAGATTTTTGTTAAAACGTGATAGACATCTAAGACAATAGTACGTGACAAAAAAATAATTCAACGTTGTGCATGCATATATGCTACGATCGAACCATAGTGAGTCCATCATTACACTCAGCTCAAAAGAAGAAGAAACAAATAAGTAGATGCTAATGAAGTTTAAACATTGATCGATTGTCGGTGCGTAACTCCCAGAACAGGGTTAGATAATCAATGTCAGCAGAAACAAATACCACTAGGTGGTTACCGGATATCACTTGGAATCGTGTGATTACTTTCCAAAGTAAACTATTCGACCCTAATGCATGGGTATCACGAATATCTACTTGGGATAAGACCAAATGTATGTTATTGAATTAGACACAAATCAATAACCCTTTGCTTAGAAGTGTTAATCGTTTTCTGTGTGCTTCTATAATGCATAATCAGATCTCCTATTAATAGGAGGTTACTCTGAGCTAGTCAAATGGAATTATGAGAAAATTAATCGGCCCATTAATCGCCACATAATTATCCTCATTATAGCCGTTAGTGGTTACATAACCAATTAAACGTGGTCATTATGCAGTCGTAACTGTCACTTGAATAGATCAAAGCCCGTTACAAGCAGTACTTTCATAGCGCTAGCAGTGGAAACACTGCTTCAGTGGAAACACTGCCTCAGTGGAAACACTACTTATCAGTGGAAACTGAGCACTACCAATACAAACCACTATTAGAGTCAGGGTGTTCAGGGACCTTATGGGTGTACACTCCCTACCTCCTAACCCATTACCAGGTGTGAACTAATCCCACAAGTGCACTAAATTTTCCAACAATCCTCCCCAAATTTAGTTCACTTCCTTTGCATGAAAACAAACATCAAGCAAAACATGTGCATAAACGAAAATGTCCTGAGGATTGAATTTTCATCTTAGTAAATTACACGTTCAAATATTCGAGAATCAGGGTGTTCTAAGAATTGAACCCTTCAACCTATTTGAATACCTGAAGATAAAATACACACAAGTTTTCAAACACTTATCAACTCCTGACACTATACAAGCCATGTGTCCATATCCAAATTCATAAATGTTGTAAAAGCTAAAAGTCCAAAAGCTCCCTGAAGCGGCAAAACTTCAACATTCACATAGGTGGTTCCTCTTTATTTATGCTCCTGCCAAGCACTTTTTCAAAGAAAATTAACCATTAAGAAGTAAAGACTTCATCCTCCTTTCAGCAGGTTCTGAGCACAACCTTGGGATGTAAATAAACCATGTGCTCCAGTCCACTGAATGTTTAGCTTTCCACATTGAACTCAGCTCCCAAGTTTCCTTAGGAGGGAGTTGGGTGTCCTAGCATTCAGTGACTAAGTTGGACTTAAACCCATCCCTTTAGCAGACTTTATAACCAAGTCTCTAGCCAGACCCTTCGTCAAGTGATCAGCTAAGTTCTGTTGAGATCTAACAAACTCTATAGATACCACCCCATTCATGATAAGCTCACGAATCATGCTATGCCTGACACCTAAGTGTCTAGACTTACCATTGTACATCTGGCTATAAGCCTTAGCCAATGTAGCTGCACTATCACAACGGATAAAAATAGGTGCTATAGGTTTAGGCCACAATGGAATCTCAAGAAGCAAGTTTTTCAACCATTCAGCTTCTTTACCAGCAGCTGCTAAAGCCACAAATTCAGATTCCATTGTTGAACTGGTGATGCAAGTTTGCTTCTTGGATGCCCAAGAAATTGCACCTGCACCAAGTAGGAATACCCAGCCACTGGTAGACGAATTGTTTTCAGTGTTACTGATCCAACTTGCATCAGTGTATCCTTCCAACACTGATGGGTAACCAGTATATGAGAGACTATAATCCATAGTTCTCTTCAAATACTTTAGTACCCTTTGAATTGCTTGCCAGTGATGAGCATTAGAATTACTAGTATACCTGCTCAATTTTCCCACTGCAAAACCAATATCAGGTCTTGTACAAGTCATGACATACATCAAGCAGCCAATTACCCTAGAATACTCAAGTTGAGATACAGTTTTGCCATTATTAGGCATCAACTTCTCACAAGTATCCATAGGTGTACTCACAGGAGTACAATCAAAGTAATTGAATTTCCTCAACACCTTCTCAATATAATGAGACTGAGAGATAGATATTCTACTACTTTCATGTTTAATCCTTATACCAAGGATAACATCAGCCTCCCCCATGTCCTTCATGGAGAACCTTGATGACAAAAATTCCTTTGTCAAGTCAACCTGATTTTGGTCAGTGCCAAAGATCAACATGTCATCAACATATAGACAAATGATGACTCCTTTACCAGATTCATCAAATTTGCTATATACACATTTGTCAGCTTGGTTAAGAACATAACCACTAGACAAAAACACTTCATCAAATTTTTGATGTCATTGCTTAGGTGCCCGCTTAAGTCCATAAAGAGACTTAATCAGTTTACATACCTTGTTTTCATTGCCAGGCATGATGAAGCCCTGAGGTTGGTTCATATAAACATCCTCATCCAATTCACCATTCAAGAAAGTTGTTTTCACATCCATCTGATGAATAATCAGATTGTGAATTGATGCCAAAGCAATCAGCAGTCTTATGGTACTGATACGAGCCACAGGGGCATAAGTATCAAAATAGTATATCCCTGACTTTTTTTTAAAGCCCTGAATGACTAGTCTAGCCTTGAACCTTTCAATAGTTCCATCTACCTTCATTTTCCTTTTGAAAATCCATTTGCAACCCAAAGGTTTGCAACCAGGTGGTAGATCAACCAACACCCAAGTGTTGTTCCCCATGATGGAATCCATCTCATCATTGATTGCTTCTTTCCAGAAAGCAATATCCTGGGACTTCATTGCTTCTTCAAATGTCTTGAGATCATCCTCAACAATGAAGAAATAGGAGTATTGGTCTGAGACCTCATCCCTTGTTCCTTCAACTAAGTATAGTTGAAACTCAGGTCCAAATGACTTTGGAGTCCTGACCCTTTTGCTCTTCCTGAGCACAGGTTCAGGTTGTTGAACCACAACCTCATCAGGGACCACTGATGGTTCATCATCAGGGACCTCTGATACACCAGTGTTATGAGTTCCATTAGGAATCCTCTGACTTGGTCTAGGGACTGATGAGAATCTATTCTCATCAAAGTTTGCATCCCTTGATTCAATTATAGCGTTAATTGAAACATATTCATTAGGTTCAATAACATAGAACCTATAAGCCTTGGAAAGCTCAGCATATCCAACAAAGATGCAGTCAATGCCTCTTTCACCCAAAGTGTTTTGTTTTGGATCAGGGAGTCTTACAACAGCCCTACAACCCCAGACCCTGAGATAGTTCAGGTTGGGTTTCCTTTTAGTCCAGAGTTCATAAGGGGTAGCCTTGTTCCTTTTGTTGAGAACCTTATTTAATAAATAGCAAGCTGTTAACATAGCTTCACCCCAGAACCCTTGACTCAGTCCTGAATAGGACAACATGGAATTAACCATCTCCTTCAGCACCCTGTTTTTCCTTTCAGAAATACCATTTTGCTGAAGAGTATAAGGGGCAGTTGTTTCATGGATTATTCCAACAGACTAAAAATACAGAGTATCCATGTACTCACCTCCTCTATCAGTCCTTAATCTTTTGATCAGGGACCCAAGTTGTAATTCAACTTCAGTTTTAAACACTTTGAATTTATCTAATGCTTCATCCTTGGTATGTAACAGATAGACATAACAAAACCTTGAAGCATCATCAATAAATGTTACAAAGTACTTCTTATTCCCCAAAGAAGGATTGGCATGCAAATCATACAGGTCACTATGTATAAGCTCCAAGACCTTAGTCTCACAACTAACACCCTGAAAAGGTTTCTTGGTTATCTTGGTCAACATGCAAGTTTTACACTTTTCAGTGTCCATGTCAAAGGCTGTGATTAACCCATCCTTAGACATATCTTGCATTCTTTTATAATGTACATGGCCAAGTCTAGCATGCCAAAAGGGTAGAGTCAGTCAGGTCAATGGTGGTCACAAAGGCTGAATTAACACTATCAGTGGCAATATTAAGCCTGAACATTTGATTACATAAATAACCAAAACCAATAAACACACCATTCTTAGAGAGAACAAATTTATCAGACTCAATAACTTGTTTATATCCATGATTATTCAAAATACTATTTGAAACCAAGTTCTTCCTGATATCAGGAACATGAATAACATTAAACAAAGTTACAATCTTTCTAGAACTAAAATTAAGATCTACACAACTACGACCATGCACCAAGGCTATTGACTCATTTCCCATGTGAAGAATAGAACCATCATTCAGTGACTCATAAGTCTTGAACCAGCTTCTATCTTTGCACACATGAACTGTTGCACCAGAGTCAACCCACCACGCAACATCATCATCCTGCACATAATAAGATTCAGATACATATGTAACATAATAAATATGAAAAGACTTATTAAACATATTCTGACCTTTCAGTGAGTTGGCTGAACCACCACTCCCTGAACCATTAGTGCCTGGTCCATTGGCTTTACCACCAATTTTAACACCTTTGCAATCCCTTTTAATGTGACCAATTTTGCCACATTTCCAACAAGTAGGTGTTGCCTTCTTGTTAGGATCTGCCCTTGTGTTGTCATGATATTTGCGTTTGCCTTTGTTGTCATTGTACCTGGTGGAGTTGTTATGCTCCACCATATTGACAACAGATGCACCAGTAGCATTGCTACTCTTTGGCTTGTCATTGTCCTGCACCTTGAGAGATTCCTCAATGCGCAGATGACTGCCCAACTCAACCCGAGTTAACTCCTCCTTTTTATGTTTCAAGGTATGCTTGAAATCTTTCCAAGAAGGGGGAAGTTTATCAATGACACAAGAGACTTGAATAGCCTCATCCATGTGCATATTGTGTTGTGTAAACCTTCCAAGTATACCAAGAAGTTCATTGTATTGTTCCATAACTGGTCTTGAATCAGTCATTTTGTAATTTGTGAAATTACTTACAAGGAACTTCTTACTTGATGCATCCTTAGCCATATATTTGGCATCCAAAGAATCCCACAGTACTTTGGAAGATTCAAAGTTCTGATAAATATCAAACAGAGAATCAGACATACCATTGAGGATTAGACCTCTGCAAATGTAGTCATCATTCTCCCATTTGCTCCTCCTCCTGATCTGCTCAACCGTAGCATCATCCCCATCATCAGGAATAGGAGTGGTTAGCACATACACCACACTCATGCTTGACAGCAAGAAGTGCATCTTCTTCTGCCATCTCCTAAAGTCCACCCCTTCAAACTTGTCAAGCTTGGCAAAGTTTGAAGCCATGTGTTTCATTGCAGCAGCAGCCATTGATTATCACAAATAGTTTACTTTGATTGTTGGTGTTTAGGTCCCAGAACATGGTTAGATAATCAATGTCAGCATAAACAAATACCACTAGGTGGTTACCGGATATCACTTGAAATCGTGTGATCACTTTCCAAAGTAAACTATTCGACCCTAATGCCTGGGTATCACGAATATCTACTTGGGATAAGACCAAATGTATGTTATTGAATTAGGCACAAATCAATAACCATTTTCTTAGAAGTGTTAATCGTTTTCTGTGTGCGTCTATCATGCATAATCAGATCTCCTATTTATAGGAGGTTACTTTGAGCTAGTCAAATGGAATTATGAGAATTAATCGGCCCATTAATCGCCTCATAATTATCCCCATTATAGCTGTTAGTGGTTACATGACCAATTAAACGTGATCATTATGCAGTTGTAACTGCCACTTGAATAGGTCAAAGCCCGTTACAAGCAGTACTTTCATCAGTACTTTCATAGCGCTAGCAGTGGAAACACTGCTTCAGTAGAAACACTGCTTCAGTGGAAACACTACTTATCAGTGGAAACTGAGCACTACCAATACAAACCACTATTAGAGTCAGGGTGTTCAGGGACCTTATAGGTGTACACTCCGTACCTCCTAACCCATTATCAGGTGTGAACTAATCTCACAAGTGCACTAAATTTTCCAACAGATCGATTACCGTCGATGAAGAAGCTAGCTAGAAGATTATGACCTGTTCTCCAATGAAGGTTTTGAAGTGGAGAGCTACGTGCGTGCTTATGGGATTTTGGAAGAAGATTAGGGTAATAACGCTTTACAATGTTATTAGTTTCACGAAGTTTAGTAACTTTTACTAAAAAAAAATTAACAAAATTTACCACTAAATTATAATATATTATAAGAATGGAATTTGCTTCCCACAATTAAATTATTTAAGGACTCTTTTTTATTTGCTAATCTTTCATATGATTGGTGCATGTGAGGTGATTTTGTTACTCAATCTTCTTAACAGTACATATGTTGCAACTTTGGCGGAATGTCATTGGCCAAAACGAGGTGCAAACATTACTGTTCACTATGCTTATAGATTAATTACCGCTTAATATTGTTTATAAGGAAAAAAAATCTCCCCGTCCTTCCAGATTCATCCATTCTCAAAAAAAAAACTCACGCACAAACCACACTCAAAACCCAGATTCTTCCACATCCACGAATCCCAAATCACGCACGCACATCTCACTGGCGAGTGGGTCGGGTTTTTTTCCGGCGAGTCGTATCCGGCCGGTTTTAAGACAAACCACGCATCTCTCTCTCTCTTGCATACGGTTGTGACTCTTTGATTGATGTGTGAGTTAGTTTAGTGCATGTTTATTTAGTTAAAGAGTTTATAAATTTGTTTATAAACCAATGAATTTGGATATGGGTTTTTTTATTTTTAAGCTTTTGTGAGATGTGTTTTGTTTGATTCGGTGTAACACGTGATTCTTGATGCTTAAGTTTGTTAATTTTGTGATTGTTTATTGATTTTGAAAATGGGTTTTTATCATGGAGGCTGTTATCTTCTTCTTTTTTTTTTTTCTTTTTTTTTTTTTTTTTTGTTGTGAAAAATGTTAATAATTACAGTAAACAAGATGTTTTTTTTATACGAAATAGATATGGGTTTTGATGATATGATAAGGTTGCTGAATTTGATCATTTGAATGCAGGAAAGAAGTGTTTCAAGAAGTGGTGTTCATAATTTTTAGAATAAGAGGTCTAGGGGGTTTTGGGCCTGTTTTTAAGGTTAGATTCTAAGAATTTTTTTTTAAAGGTTCCACTTTTATAATTTCAATTCAAGATTTGGATTCTTGGTTTGAGCAACTTTGGATTTAATAATTTGTTCTTTCAAATAGTGAAAAGGTCTCAAGCATATAGTTGGCTACTAAAATGGCTTGCATAGTCCAAAAAAAATGGACTTGGAGGTACGTCAACTGCTACTTCTTTCATTTGTTAAGTAAACAAATAATGATTGACCATTTTGACGATAAGACTGCCAAATTACCCAAATTGTATGAGGTTAACATAAAGTTGACCGACAATTTTTTGACCTGTTACCTCATTGGACCCTTTTGTCCCTTTTAGATCAACCATTGTGCTTCTACCAAGTGATCGCCCGATAATACTGACCAAAGTTTACGACACTTAGATTGCGAGTTTGATTCTCTTTTAACTTACCGTTATGTTTAGGAAAAGACTTTAACCGCAAAATGCCCGAGTATTATAACTTTATAAGTAGACAACTTAACTAACTTTTTTTTTATACCTTAATTGCTAGCATAAGTGCAATGATAAATTATTAAAAATTTCCACGTATTATTACAACTGCTAATAAATAGTTGAGATGTTTTATATAATATGCAATTCTTTCATATAGTGGTGGTCACTCTTTACATGTTATCAGAAAGCATCAAAGTGAAATTCCTCTAATGCATTTCATTGTACCTTTTGAATAATGCCGACATATTTTTGTTTTAAGGTTTGCAATGACATTGTCGATTGTTTGTCTTTGCCCCCACCTCCCTAAAAATTCCAAATAATGGCGTTGAACTCCAAAATTACAATCATGGTAAAACATTTTGTTGTTTTACCGTAGTTGCTGACCTTTTTTCAGTATAGGGTTCATAACTCAACTAAAACATGTTGTTAGGTTGTAACCAATAAACTATAGAATACTACGTAGTAGCTCCAAACAATTTCACGTCGTTCCCGTTGCTTGACACACGCGATAAATGGGCAAATAAGAGCAACTCATAGGACCATTGGGGAGACTGATTCAAGCATAAATGGAAAAGGAATTGGGATTTTCCGGCTTTGGTTTGTGGATCAACAGCTCAGGCAACAGAAAGCACTTCAACAGCTCGGAATGATGCAACAACATGCCTAAAGACCACAAAGAGAGCTTCCTGAAACCTCTGTGATGATTCTTCGTGCTTGGCTATTTGAGCATTTTCTTCATCCGTAATCACTTATTACCTTCTCTAAATGATTTATTGCATCTTTTTTAATTGTTAGTCTTTTCTTCATACATGTAAAAACGAGTGATGCTTGCCATAGACTTAGTTGGGCTTAACCTTGATTTACAGATGGAAAAGTGGTAACAGGTCAAAATAGGTTTGGGTTAAAACGAGGGAGTTAAGGCACAAATGGGTCAAACAAAAAAATTAGCTAAAGGGCACGAGCCAAATGGTTGGAACTTACACAAAGTCATTTTTAATGCACATAAAATGTGTTATTCAATATTCGCTTACCATTTTTAATGCACATAAAGTTAAAAGGCACAACAAAATGTTTGCAGGTTAAAAAATTACAAATTTAACAACAGTTCTGATAGCATTTTCTTACGTAACTTTTCATCATATTTATGTAGGTGGAATCTGTTAGATTTTGCCCCGCTGGAATGCAGCTCAGTGTCATTCTTTGAAGTTGAGAAACCAGGAACTGCTATTTCCCATTGGTCAAGAGCAAGAACTTGAGCTGCAAAGGTACACGGTTATTAATGAATTTGGGTGCACGACTACTGTAGCTTAGGAACAGTTACTTTTGTTTCGGTTACAATAATCTTGCCGCTCTTGGCACTATCAAACCCCTTCACTTCCAGGTACATATCTATCTTGATCTCATACTGTTATTCCCTTCTAATTTTGAATTTGTGTTATTTCTTATTACGATACATAGTACGTTACCCTTCAATGTTAACGTGGGTTGAAACGTGTTTTCGAAGTGACTATGGCAACTTCAAGAATTAGTTAGTTGATCAAATATAAGATATTTTTTTGCCTTTGTATTTTAATCTCACAAAAAAGTCTTGGAAGAAGTCCAAATTAACCCGTTATACAAGTGTCAATATAGAACCAATGCAGGTGATTCATATAGCAAAAGCGCCAATGCAGGTGATTGGAATATATGCGGTAGTTATTAAATTCCAATGAAAGAACCATTTCCAGAATTGCTGTTGTTTGTGCCAATGAATGTGAGAATACCGAAACACAGTTGCTGTTTCCTAAGCATGGTATTCAGCAACACTTGAAGTATTGAAAAAATTTGAACATCTTCACTAAAATGTATTGGTTAGTACAACCAGGCCTTTGATTTGTATAACTCTTACTGAGGTAATTTTGTAACTTAATGATCTCTTATTTTGTAACTTAATGATCTCTTTCGAAACACCTTAAAACGCATAATCTAGAACAATTCTTATAAGTGATTCTTGGTTTTCTGGTGTTTAGAAATATGCAGAGAGGGATATGTGCCAAAGCTGAATACATTTTTTATTTTTCAATAAATGTTTGTAATTTTAGTTACTAACATGTGGGATAAAAGTAAATATGTTCTCTCATCCAAATGTACATCTATTAAACTAACCATCAACACGAGAATAATATTACGAAAAATGCCCCGCAGCAACGCGCGGGCAAGCCACTTGTTAATAATATAAATATTGTTTAATGTTCGAACTTTTATCATTTTTTGTTTAAAACTCATAGATTTTTTTTTTCTTTTTCGCAATGAATATATATTGAACTTGTAAGTGTTGTATTACGAGTCACACCAAAACCACAAGTTCACACGTATAATTATTTACCGCTATACATTGTCGTTATACGCGAGTATTCGTTGTTTTAAATTGACCTTTTGATTTTAAACTTTTGCTAACTTTATATTTTGACTCTATCCATCTTTTTATTTGTGTTTTAACAAATTTTTTGACATGTTACCGGATAAACAAGTTTGTTTCTTATAGATATAATCATTTAAGTTTGTAGCGTTTAGAGTGTTAATCCCTTAACTTGATGCTGGGTACGTTTGGTAATCAACTTTTAATAACATTTAGTTCATTTAGCGTTTAAAATTAAAGGTCGTTTAGCGAGGAGCATTTAGTGTTTCTTTTTCTCAAAACGTTGTATTTCAAATGCTATCTGAAGAAGTGTCTAGCATTAACGATTAGTTTTATATTATTTTACAATTTATAATAATCTATATATAGTTACGATATTAAACATTTTTGTAAAAATACAACTACTGCTAAATGCTAATGTTTGCCGTTACTGCTGATTATATGTTTTCTTTTGGTAAGTTAGTAAACTATATTAAACAACATATTTACAAAAGCTTAGTTATCGAAATTGGGAAAAGATCAAACAGATTGACAAATATTCGTGAGAAGCTTACGTACAAAGGCTAAAAAGAAAAAACTTCTCAAATAATTTTGAAACTTTTTCCCAAGATAGAGTATGTTGTATATAAAAAAGTTGTGAACGGAGTTATTCAGTTTTTTGATGTTTTTTTAATATAGAAAAAACGAATTTTAATGAAAAAACTTTTTTATGCACAAAGTATTGACTAGCAAAATTTTAATACACAAACGTTTTTTCACAAGATTTTGCATCAAAACTATACACTTTGAAAAAAATTCCATCACAAATTTTTTATCCACCAATGTCCTTTATCTTGTGAAAATGTTTAGAAATTTAAGATTTTTTTTTTTTTTTTTTAATCTTTTTTAGTTTCTCACAAATGTTTGTCTTTTTTATTTTAACCCTACTATATTCCTACCCTAAATTTAGGCTATAAACATAAATGAATTAGTAAGAAAACTAACACCCCCTTCATCATAAAATGATATATTTTTCTCAATAAAAATCCAATGCATGAAAACATAATTATCACTAGTTATTTTGTTTTCAAACTTTTTGTAAATTAACAGCTTAGCCCTAAATTAATTAATTAATTTTTAAACTTTGTAATAATAATTTTAAAATAAAGGTAATATGATAAACTCGATCAAACTTTCAAATCTACTTTTATTAGTGGACAATTAAATTTGAACGAAAAGAGTAAAAACAAGTCATTAATATTTAAGGCGGTTGTCTGGTTGGATGTTTTAGAGAGTGATGAATGATAGTTATAGTATAAAGTGGTGGTTGGTTTCATATTATTCAATCCGTCAAAAAGCTTATTATATATAAAATGTGTCGAAAATAATTTTCTTTTTATTAATCTTTTTGTTAAATAAGATGTTAGTGTAGCATAGTATTATTGGAACTGACCGGAGATTGTCACAATGCCACTATATACTAACTAAAACAATCACCAAAAAACAGAACTCAATCTCAATAGAGTGCATTGTGCAATGCATAAACCACACGCCAATGGGCTCTTTTTTGCCCAATGACGTCGCCGTTCTGCACCCCCACCACCGCCATCTGCTCGTTGTTGGCGTCCTCGCCGCCATCCACAGGCGTTGTTGGGATTCCTTTTTTTTTTAGACCAATTGCTTATGTTTGTGTGAGTGTTTGTGTTTGTGTTTGTGCTTGTGTTTGTGTGTGTTTTGTGGTCTGTGTGTGTATGTTTTAAGTGTTTAGGGAAAATGATGATTTTTTTTCTTTCACTTTTAACCTTATTGGTTTGTTTAGTTTTCAGTTTTAGTCCTTGATGTTTTTACTCGCATCATCAGTCCTTGGTTTGTTATATCATACTTTTACTTTCTTTTTAACTTGTATTTTTAATACCTTCGTATTCTAATTTATGTGTTGTAATTTTATTTTTAGTTTGATAAAATGTGTTTGTTTTAAAAGAAAATAAAAAAGAAGAATAACTGGGACACACATGCACTAATACCGATATAGAAAAGTGTTTTAGTTATTGTGATATTATTGGTTGGATGCTGATGTGGCACATTAATAACGATTATTTGTTCATCGTTGCGCACCTAGCTCTCTTAGAGCCGGTTTGAAAAAGGTAATATGTAAATAGTCATACTCTTATACGAAATAGAAAAACTGCTTTTAGAAATACCATTATATTAATATTGTTATCCTGATTTTTTTCATGTTAAAAGTGCAACGAAGCCGAATTCTTTAGATCACAAAATGGTTTGAGGGGCTTTTAATAACCTCATTTAATCATGGGACAAAATGTTGGTGGTTGTTATGATGATAAGAAAAAATAAAATAGTTTACAATGAAGGAATTGTAATTTATTAAAGAAATTATAATTGTAATTGTAATCTCAATATGCTGTAATGTGGATGAAATGTCATATGCTTTACTTATAATTCAAAATAATAATAATAATAATAATAATAATAATAATAATAATAATAATAAATTAAACCAATGTTTTTAGCTATAAAACTCGTGTGGATCTAAGTTTTTAAACTGTAACCCGTTCGACTCGTTGCCGAGTCGACTCAACTCAGTGAGTTGAGTCAACTCGCCCGAGTCAACTCACTGAGTTGAGTTGACCCATTTTATTATTGATGCCGTGCATATGTTTATGTTTGTGTTGAGTTTATTTGTTATTGCATCTCGTTGTTTTGTTTATTGTTGTACCGATTGGGTTTTAACCCAAGTGTGCCGAGTCGTGACTCGTGCGAGTCACGACCTTGTTATGTTTGTTTGTATTGAGTATTGCTTTATGCTTGCATTGTGTGTACTTGTAGTTTAAGTTTTCAGTTTGATGTTGATGCATTTGGTCAAGGGTAACGTCTCGTGGGAGGCTGATTTTGGTGACATTTAGGCAGCACGACCACTAGGGGCATGTATTATTGGTGATTGATGAAACATGACACACTCGGTGTGTGTCCGTGATGTGTACTATGACACTAAACGTGTCGTGGGGACTTAGGATTAGCATTGTGATAATGTTTGGATGTGTTTGGTTTTGCTTCGAGGTTGGTAAACCTCATGATGTTGTTAGTCGTGTGGATATTAAGCCAACGAGACACCCTGTTGGCGCCTCGTTGTGGCTTGTGTTCGAGGCAAACAAAACCCACATAGGGTGCGTTCTCGTCAGTCCATAAACACCATCAAGTGATGGTTGTTTGTGTTTCTAAGATGTTCTCGATGTGTGTCGAATTCTACTCATAAAAATGGTTGTCAAATCATGTACCAATGTGTTATAAAAATTTAAGCAGATTTGGAGTTGTAAAATCCATATGAAAATTTCATCCGTTTTCCTTAGTGGGCCTCAAGCCTAGAATGTTATAAGTGTAAGTAATTAGTCTAGTGGGCTTGTGAGCCCAGTATGAAAAGTCTAGGTTTTAGGATTTGAGTGGGCCAGGCCCAAGTAGCAAGGTCTGTTTATGTTGTACCTGTTAACAAATTGTTTTACTTTTTGTGTGTGTAATATTTTATCGATTCCGTTACTAACTTAATCTTATCCTTGTCTTTTTTTGTGATCGATGATGATGTTGGATGCTATTGGAGATTGATAGAACTAAAGCGCCTTCTTAGTTCTTGGACCGTTTATGACTCGAGGTTGTTTAGACCTCATATTATATAGGATACATAATAATGAAAGCGGAATATTCAAATAAGAATTAACATTATTATGAACAAGGTTTTTTTTTTTAATAACACTTCAAGCCCCAAATACTATTTGATCAGAATAATACGGATACAACTAATCTGTAACAGGAATCAAGTGATTCTTGAGGCTAAACTAAACAAACCCTAGGCGTCCATTAGAGGATTTGACGCCTAGACACGCACACCTCTTTTGTCGACTACATTATGAAAGACTTAATTAAAACATACGCCTCTATGTCTCTTTATATAGAGAGATATGAGGGTTACAAAGACTCCTAATTGTATTAGGAAACAAATACTTTCCTAATTTTATCCTCCATCTTTTTCTGCAAGTCATCTTTGTCTTTTGTCACTTTAAGTCCTTCATGTTTCATTCTTTATGTTTTGTATCATCAAATGTATAAAACCCAACAATCTTCCCTTAATTGATGATGACAAAACAAATACCTTCTTGTACGAACTTCCCTAGACAAAGTAGAAAAATTGAGATAATAAAATCTCACCATGAATGAAACAATCTTGTCTTCCCCTTAATCCATGACATGACACCATAAGTAAGTTGCAAACCATATCATCTATGTAGCTTCTTCCCCTTTTTGTTATCATCCAATAGGGAACTTCAACTTTGAACTTTACAACTTCCCCTTAAATGGTGCATGTCAAATGATTTAAACACTAAGGGTGCGTTTGGTATACTGCCATGAATGACAATGGGTATGAGTTTGATAGTAGTGGTGGGTCCCTCGTCTATGAAAGATCCATACCTATCTCTCTTCATGTATATGGAGTATGGAATATATTCATCATTCATTACCTTAGTGGTGGACCCTCTCATCTTAAACAAACACCTTTAATCACTTTCAAAGTGATAGTCTCATTCCCATAGTAGGCAACCAAACGCACCCTAAAATATACTTCCCCTGAAATCCAAGTGTTAATCATCTTCATGATTCTTTAAATATGTAAGCTTTTTGTAATGATCACTGATGAAGAAAACTAAGTATAACAAACTTGATGTAGAAGTAGAATAACCCAAACTTGTGTCTTATGTCTTGTACTATCCACGTGACTCCGAACTTATATGAAACTAGAAATATAAGTAGATTGCAACCTCTTGACAAAATCCTCATCTTCTATGAGACACTGAGCACTACAATGTAACTCCTTTAAGTGATAGCAAATCCCTCTTGCTAGATTTTGCAAGTCTTCGTCAACATCCTTTAAGCATGAACAAGTTACTTTTAAACGTTGTAAGCCATTTAAAAATATAATAAGAACACGCACCTGTAAAAGTTAACTACAACATCAAATAAGCGATAATCCATCTTCTTCATAATCAACTAATCCTATCCGAACAAATACGATCCTTTTAAAACCTTTAAGAACGTTTAAAACAAAAACCAATTTCTTGTGTGTGTAACACCTGTGTGTGTCGTCCAACATCTCTCAAACAATGTCCATGTACTGTTTGATATCAAAGAATGCTAGCAGTACTAAAATCCTACAAGCAGTAGAAACTTGATACAGCAGTAGAAACCATCGACTATAAATAGCAGCAGTAACCAAGTTTCAACAGCATATTCAAAGACAGCAGTATAAATGAGCAGCAGTCTCACGTCGAGTAGCATTAGTTACATCCAAAGGAAGCAACAGTCACAAAAGCGTAGCAGCAGATAAAAACAGAAGCAGCAGTTTCAAAATAAAGCTAGCATAGTCCAAAAAGTTGTTGGCAATTTAGAATATGCAAGCATAGTCCTAGCAGCCTCAATAAGTGTTCTATTCCTCCTTTCAGCCACTCCATTTTGTTGAGGAGTCCTAGCTACACTAAACTGTCTCATAATACCCTTCACTTCACAAATATGGTTCATTTCTTTATTCTTAAACTCAGTCCCATTGTCACATTTTATCACTTTAACTTTAAGATCAATTTGGTTTTCTATTCTGGTTATAAAATCCTTAAGGATCCCACTAGTTTCATCCTTAGTTGCTAAAAAAACCCAAGTGAATCTACTATAGTCATCTGTGAAAACTAGGCAGTACATCTTCTTCATTAAACTCTTAACAAATCTAGTTCCAAATAAGTCCATATGAAGAATTTGTAAAGGTTTGCGGATTGAGCTCACAGTCTTGGTCTTACAAGAGGCTCTGTGTTGCTTTCCCTTCTAAAAAGCAACACATGTTTCATTAATATCAAAAATCTTGGAAGGTAGACCTCTTACAAGATTTCCCTTCACAAGTTTGTTCGTAGGTTTAAACTTCAAAGGGCCAAGCCTTCTATGCCAAAGTCTAGACTCATCAGATGTGGCCTTAGCAAATAGGCAAGTCAAACCACCCTTATGAACCATGTTCTTTAGGTCAACACTGTATATATTCTCTGTTCTTGGAACTCTAAGCAGGATCTGACTTTCATCAATCAGCTTAAAGTTTGGAGACAAGATTATACACGCAGTATCAGTGAAAAGAACACTATTCTTTTTGTCACACATTTGTGACACACTAAGGAGATTAAACATGAGTTCTTTGACAAAATACACATTTTCAAAGTCCAGAGTACTGGTTTTAATTTTCCTTTTACCAATGATCTTACCACCTGATAAAGATTTAAAACGTACGCTTTTAGGGGGTCATTTAAGCCCTAATTCGACACATTTTATATCCGTTACTGCTTAAAATCGTTCCTTTTCACTTTTTAGGTCTTTTGGAAGCAAAATGCTGGAATGAAGCATATTTAGACGAAAATGAGCGAAAACATGAAGAAAATAGAAAAGTCAAGATCAAAGATACTCAAGGCCTGATCATTACACCTGACGGCATCCCATCCAAAGGGCGATGTCATCCCTCTATGAAGACTTGTTCAAAAAGTGCACGCGAAGGCTCAGCAGAATTTCTGGTCCTAAATCGTGACGGCGTCACGCCTATTTCTGGAAGGCGTCACTCATACTTTTCACACCAAACGCCCAAGATCCAAGATTCAGACGACGTCCTGCATGAAGACTGACGGCGTCACACTTCTCAAGTGACGTCGTTCCATCGATGAATTGGCCCAAACCCTAATGACGGCGACCTGACGGCGTTGCTAGCAAAAGGCGACGCCTTCGCGATTGTAAATCTATATATAGAATTTAATTTTTCTGTATTTGAAGAGGTAGAATTTTGGAGAGCAAACCCTAACTCAGTTGTAGTCTGACTTGGACAGTATTCTAGGGTCCCATACCCTATTTTACACATCAAGATAAGTTTGTTATTCCAATTTATCATCATGTCTGCCCCATGTTTAATTGATTGTGTGTATGCTTGCTTGTTTAACATGTCTAGCTAAATTACTTGTGTGTTTTCTTAGATCTATGAAACCTAGTTATTGATTGTTGTTAAGTTGTTTCTTGTCTTAATTGATATAAGCTTAGGAGTTCAACTAGGCTTTCGTTGTGTTTATTGCGTGAATGTCTTTAGGACGATAGGGTATTCGGGGAAAATAGTTTTATACTTGCCGAACCCGTGCATTCTATAGGAGAGATACATTCATAGAACTAAGGAATACGCACCCCCTATGACTAATAGGAATACAACGCGTTAAGATAAAGGACGTGTCAATTCAACCGACCAATAAAAGATAACTAGGAAGTAATAGTATCTAAGTGAACACATCTTTAATCACCATACGAGCATACCTCAATTAAACATAGCTATCCGTAGTAAATAGATAATTAGATAATTAATTAAGTAGAGAAATCGGTAGAAGTACCACCCCCCAATCATATACACCGAGATTTTACCCTTCCTTTCTAAAAAAACATAAAAAAGATTAAAAAAAAATAATAATCATCTTCAACCCCACCTTCTCGTCATAAATTTCTTTCTAGCATTCCTATTCCCCTAGAGAACGATATCAATCCCCGAGGCTTACCCCATACTACACTACAACGATTAGATTCACTACCTAGAGGGTTGAAAAGCTTGCTCGTAGAAAAGGAGGTTTTCTCGCCCCCGAACCCTGCTATCAAGTTTTTGGTGCCGCTGCCGGGGAATAGAATAGCTAGTTAGACTTCTATCTCGTTTAGGTTCCCTTGCTTGATTCCTATCAAGTAAGATTTTTTCTCATTTTCATTAGCTTTCTCGTAGTCTATCCCCCTTCTTCGTGTTTTTGTTCGTAACCTTATCACTTTTCATTATGGAAGGTGATAACCCACTAAACAACGATCCACCACCACATGAACCACTTCCACTCAACACCACCACTTGACCCACCAAGAGGTCGTACTCTTAGTGAATACTCTAGACCGAGCCCTCAAGGCTATAGGAACACCATTGAGCTCCCCATTCAAGCTCAAACTACGGCCCTGCGATCCGACACCATCCAGTTGGTGCAAAACGGATGTGCATTCCATGGACTTCGTTCCGAAGATCCTAATCAGCATCTCAAGGATTTCCTAAAAATCGTTGACTCTATTGACCTTGATGCTACCACACGGGAGACCACGCACTTGCGTCTCTTCCAATTCTCTCTATGGGACCAAGCTAGTAATTGGCTTGAGCGACTCTCCGCCGAATCCATCTCAAGTTGGGATGATCTCACCACTCGTTTCTTCACCCAATTTTTCCCACCGGGGAGAACTACCAAGCTAAGGAATGACATATTGATGTTCCAACAACGTCAAGGCGAAACTCTCTACGAGGCATGGACGCCGGTGGCAAACTTAGTGAACTTACCGCGGAAGAGTCATGGGGTACAATAGAGGACCTTACCCTCTATGACAACGAATGTTCGAATCACCCCCGTGAGTTTCCCAAAACCGTCAAGGCAATCTCCTTGCCTCCCATTGACTCACAACCTTCCAATTGTAGGATGCTCGAACTTGAAGATCAAGTCAAATTCCTAATGAGCTCCTACGAAACTCCTAAGCCTTCACGCCAAGTGAACAAGGTCTCTTCCTTGTGTGAGTTTTGTAGTGGTCCCCCTGACACTCGTAATTGCACGAGACTCCCCAAACAAGCTTCCGTGGACTACACATCCTCGCGTACCAATGGAAAGGGAGGAAGATTCCCCACAACACCCGGACCTAGGACTTTCAACGAAGCCCGAGAAGCATGGAGGGGCAAACCCGACTATAATTGGGGTCAAACCAAATAATTCACCTCTAACAAATCCCCATGGCCCCAACAACACAATCAAAGCTCTCATGGCCCTAGTCAACAAAACCTAGAAGGGATGATGCAACACCTAGTTACATCCCAAGAAGCCCAAATAGCCAAGCTTTCGGACGGCTTTAACCAACAACAAGTTGAGATGGATAGGAAGATAGATAACCCTTTGAAAGCCATAACCAATAATGATAGGACAACCACCGAAAAGGTTAATGGGATCTCAACCCACTCTCCCGAAGCTTCTGTTGTTATGATTAAAGACCCGAGCAAGTATTTCGAAACTAGGGACCCATCTTCATCAAAACACGTTCACTTCATCAATGTCATCACCCTAGTGAAACCAAATAGGAATAGTGATGAAGCAAACCATGAGACGGTACTTGAGGTTAGTGAGACTCCTAAGGATGAATCAACCAATGAAGTAGACAAAGTAGGTGATGAACACTTCAATAAGTTTCCTACGGATGAGGAACTTTCATACCACCTACACCTAGTGCGCGACCTTCGTCCCATTTATACTAGGAGATGCCCACGAATCACCTTTGAAAATCCTAGAAATCTCAACATACCATGTTGCATAGGACATCTTTTCGTGGCAAAGGCCTACATTGATCGCAAGTCCCCAATAAACATCATGACTAGCACGTACTATAATTGGGTGATGAAAAAACCTATTCCAAATAGGCAAGACCCCAATGATCCTAGAGTTAGATGTAATTTCCTTGGTAGAGTTAAAGGATTGCCCTATGTAGGTAGCTTCACGTACCTTACGGATTTTTTTATTGTGGAGGATATTAGTACGGCTATAGATCCTAGCTTGTCCCATGTAGCTCTAGGAAAGCCATGCGTAGATAGCACCGGGATGACTTATGATCCGTCGTTAGGGATAGTTAGATTCAAGGATGAGATCGATAACGTTGCCTACCAAATGCCATTTAAGATTGAGAAATTTTCATCACTATCCAATAATGAGAAGGAACTTAAGCTATCGGTCTACTATAGGAATGAGGAGGATAATAAGAGAGGAGTAGACTATGTGATGAATAAGATATTCGGGTTCTATAAAGAATGTGTGAAACTAGGACCGGAATATAGAACCAATTGGGGGCAAGATGACTACTTAGAAAGATGCACGATAGGACATAACTATGCCATGGAAAACCCCAATAGAGATCGTCATGAGGAAGAAGATGACGGTAAGGAAGTCACATAGGAGCACGACTTCGAGTCTAGCTACAAGACTCATAAATAAAGAAAAGCGCTTCGTAGGAGGTAACCCATGCTTAATTGTTTGCTTGTTTTGTTTTTCAATTTGTGTGTTTTATATATTTTTCAATGTTGTTTATTCTCATGTTAGACTTTGTGAAAATGTTTTATTTTGTCTTTAACCTCGTCTTAATTACATATAAAGGTATTTTACAAAAAGATAAGTGTAGGGAAGATCACATACGTTTTTAAGAACATGAACATGAGAATTAAACTATTAAATTGATATATATGTGTGTTTGTTATAGTCAAATGCTTGTATCGAGTCATAATGGATGTTTTGCAAAAAATTTTTCCGGTTTTAATGATGTAATTTTTCCAGAATTTTTCTAGAAAAATGCAGCAGACCACTTTTTGTCAGGACAACCTGACGGTTTCAGAATTAAAGCCTGACGACGTCAGGCTATGTAGAAACAGAATGATCAGTTTTCGTTTTCTGTGCAGTTTCTAAATTTTTGGAAATTCCCAAGTCTTAATTTTCCAGAAAAACTACAAACATCCATTCCACAAGCATTATATCTTACTTGCTTTCTAGTGTAGTTGTGTGTCATATATAGTTTTACCGCCGATTTTACGCGAAGGTTTCATTTGTTTTCTTATAAGTGTGCAGGTTACATTGGACAAGAAGAAGAAACACATATTGGATGAAGATTAGTACTTATGCATTCTTCTTGGAAGAAGATCTAACCGCAACTTCACACATATCCTACCGAGCTAATTAAGGGAGTACTAGTTTCTTTTCCTTACTTGCCTTCCGTTATCATAACTTTGACGCTTTCGAGGAACATTGGGGAAAATGTTCAGTTTAAGTGTAGGGAGAGAGAATAAAACGGGAACTTAGAAACTATTCACTCACTTGATCATTTGTCTTGTCCTTGGTAATTGGTGTAATAAACTATGAGAAATATTTGTTATGGTAATTTTAGCACCAAATTTAAAATTTTTTATGACATTTTCGAGCAAACCTTTAGTCTTAATAAAGCGTATCATGGATAGGAATTATATGACTTGCACAAAAACCGTTTACCACTCAAATTCCACCCCAAAAAAGTGAGGTTCGCCCCTAGATCTTTAGGAATAAAAGCATTCATCTTTAATGCTTAGTGAGTGTACCGGTAGTATAATATATTCTAGAACTTGTTTTGTGATGCATCTCGAGATCGCTAGTGAGACTACACTTGTGTAGTTAAGAGTAACTAAATGATAAGAGGCATTAGGATAACCCTTGTTTGAAACCTGTATTACAATTACATCTTCCACATCGGTTGAGTAATTACCCCACACCTTTGCGATGTACTCATCTTTAGTACAGAATACCCCTAGTTAACCCCTCAGAGCCTATCCTTTCCGCGGTTCTCGTGATGTTTCGGTTTTCCGGAATATCAATGAAGAGCATTGTTTAAAATCCACCCCCAAATGTACACCCAAATCGCCTTAGTCTACCTTGTATGCACTCATCTATAGTACATTATTGTTATCATTATTAAACCCTTAGTTCAATTATCTAGTTACTTGCATGGTTGCTAAGTCGAGTCATATCTTTTGTACACAATTTTGGGACGATTAGGACTCATGAGTTAAAGTAATATTTTATGGAGTAACGGGAAAGAACGATAAATTCAAATTCCCTTTGTCTACGTAATTAAATACTCCAAGTGTTTTGATCTTTTCAAATCGGGTCAATTAGTGTTAGAGAAATAAAAACTCAAATGTAGGGATGCTCCTATAAATCCCTTATATTTTGATGTTATCATAGAGGATGGTAGAGTAAAAAGGTATGAAAAAAAGAGAAAAAGAGGTGTTAAAAAAAATGAGAAAAACATACAGGCTATGATAAGGATTTAAAACGTACGCTTTTAGGGGGTCATATAAGCCCTAAACCAACCAATTTTATATCCGTTACTGCTTAATTTCGTTTCTTTTCACTTTTTAGGTCTTTTGGAAGTAAAATGTTGGAATGGAGCACATTTGGACGAAAAGGAGCAAATACATGAAGAAAATGGCAAAGTCAAGATCGAAGCAACTCAAAGCTGATCAACAGTACTTGACGGCATCCCAACCAAAAGGCGACGCCGTCCCTCTATGATGACTTGATCAAATCATGCACGCGACGGCTCAGTGAAAATTCTGGTCTTATAACCTGACGGCATCACGCTTTAAATAAGGAGGGCGTCACTCACAGTTTTTATCTCAGACGGCCTAGATCTAGAATCAAGATGACGACCCAACTGAAGACCGACGGCGTCACAACTCTAAGGTGACGCCGTCCCATCGTTGACTTGGCCCAGACGAAACCCTAATGACGGCGAGCTAACGGCGTCCCATGCAAAAGGTGACGCCGTCGCAGTTGTAAATCTATATATAGAATTCGACTTTTCTGTATTTTGAGAGGTAGACTTTTGGAGAAAAAACCCTAAATTGTTTGTAGTCCGAATTGGACAGTATCTTAGGGTCCCATACCTTATTTTACACATCGAGTTAAGTATTTTAATCCAAAGTATCATTATGTCTATCCCATATTCGATTGATTATGTGTATGCTTGCTTGTTTACCATGTCTAGCTAAATTTCTTGTGTATTTGCTTAGATCTATGAAACCTAGTTATTGATTATTGTTAGGTTTTTTCTTATCTTAATTGAAATTGGCTTAGGAGTTCAACTAGGCATCTTTGTTGTATTTAATGCTTGAGTATGCTTTATGATGATATGGTCTATGGATGAAATAGCCAAGGCTTGCCGATTCTGTAGGTTGTATACAATAGATAACCTCAAAGAACTAGGTGGCACGCATACCCTACGACCTTAGGAATATAACGCGTTAAGATAAGGACGTGACAACTCAACCGACCAATAAAAGATAACTAGGGAGTAATAGTATCTAGGTAAACACATTTTTAATCATCATACGAACACACTTCAATTAGACATAAGCTATCCGTAGTAACTAGATAATTAGATAATTAGATAAGTAGAGTAACCGGTAGAAGTACCACCCCCAAACCAATTGCCCTAAGATTTTACCTTAGCTTTCTAAAAAAACCATAAAAAGATTAAAAAAATAATTATCCTCAACCCCCACCTTCTCGTCATACATTTCTTACTAGCATTCCTATTCCCCTATAGAACGATATCAATCCCCGAGGATTACCCAATACTACACTACAACGATTAGGTTCACTGCCTAGGAGGTTGAAAAACTTGCTTGACGAAAAGGAAGTTTCCTTCACCCCGAACGCACCTTCCGCGCGCATCAAGTTTTTGGCGCTGCTGCCGGGGAATAGAATAGCTAGTTAGATCTCTATCTCGTTTAGGTTCCCTTGCTTGATTCCTATCAAGTAATATTTTTTTTTCTCATTTTCATTAGCTTCCTTGTAGTCTATCCCCCTTCTTCGTGTTTTTGTTCGTAGCATTATCACTTTTCATCATGGAAGGTGACAACCCACCCAACAATAATCCCCCACCAAACAACAATCCGTAACAAAACCCACCAGTTGATCTGACTTTTTCCAACCAACTTCGCGCTCGTATCGTTAGTAAAATTGGAGAACTTAAGAAATTGAATAGGATAATTGAAAGTGCCTTTGAGAAAGCCCTTAAAGAAACAACTAGTACTTTAGATAGCGACTCAACCACGAGTGATGATTCGGATGATGAAATTGGGGAAGGAGATTATAAAGTATTAGAAATTATGGAGGGTAATGAGGAAGAGGAACTTAAGGAGTATTTCAATTCATACCCTAATGGAAAGGAAATCGCCTATTACTATAACGTAGTTAACTACCAGCGACCACCTTTTGAGCCATGCATAAAAAAAGGTGACCCTAGAAACATTAAGATACCATGCATGATTGGGTACTTGTATAAGGATCACACTTACATAGACTATAAGGCACCCATGAACATAATGTCTAGGCTCCATTACAATTGAATCATAAGCGAAAAGCTAGGACCTAGGAGAGATCCCTTTTATCCTAGGAAAGTAAGTAACTATGTCGGGAGAGCTAGAGGATTGCATGTCTTCGTAGGTAATTTCACGTATAGGTGTGATTTCATGATCTTGGAAGATGTTAAGGGCATCATTGATGGATTCTTAGGAGATGTGATACTTGGAAGACCATTTATTGAGGAATCCATGATGATTTATGATCAAGAGGAAGGAATAACCAAGTTCTCAAATGGGATTGAATGTGTTAAGTATGTAATGCCCTATAAAAATAAAAGGTTTAAAGGCATTGATGAGCTAGATGTGGACAACATTCCGGCTTTTGAAGTTGATTGGGAGGACAAAGTTTACTACACCACTTGTCTAGAGTTAGGCCCTGAATATATTCGTGATGAAAGAAGAGTTAAGGAAATCGAATGGGCATCTAAGATATGCAGAAAATAGGAGCACGACTTCGAGTCTAGCTACAAGACTCATAAATAAAGAAAAGCGCTTCGTGGGAGGCAACCCATGCTTAATTGTTTGCTTGTTTTTGTGTGTCTTATATCTTTTTCATTGTTATTTATTCTCATGTTAGACTTTGTGAAAATGCTTTATTTTGTCTTTAACCTCGTCTTAATTGCATTTAAAGGTATTTTACAAAAAGATAAGTGTAGGGAAGATCACATACGTTTCTAAGAACATGAACATGAGAATTGCAATTAGTGAAATTGATATATATGTGTGTGTTTGTTAGAGTCAAATGCTTGTATCAAGTCATAATGGATGTTTTGCATGAATTTTTCCAGGTTTTAAAGATGAAATTTTTCCAGATTTTTTTCAGAAAAACGCAGCAGACCACTTTCTGTCAAGACAACCTGACGGCGTCAGGATTAAAGCCTGACGACGTCAGGCTATGCAGAAACAGATTATTTTTTCGTTTTCTGTGCTACTTAAAAAAAAATTGGAAATTCCCAGGTCTTAATTTTCCAGAAAAACTGCAAACATCCATTCCACAAGCATTATATCTTACTTGCTTTCTAGTGTAGTTGTGTCATATATAGTTTTACCGCCAATTTTACGCGAAGGTTTCGTTTGTTTACTTATAAGTGTGCAGGTTATATTTGGCAAGAAGAGGAAACACTCATTGGATGAAGCATATTACTCATGCATTCTTCTTAGAAAAGAATTTAACCGCAACTTCAGACGGATCCTACCGAGCTAATCAGGGGAGTACTAGTTTCTTTTACTTACTTACTTTTGATGGATCTGGACACACACCTTGTGTCAATGATATTTTGTATAATATTAATAAGCACGCAGAATATACTTAATAATACTTAGAAGATGGATTGTATGATGTATTGTAAGTAAATACAGATTAAACACAAAACTTAAGCTCCAATATTATTGATGAATAATACGAGTGATCTTGCTTATCACTAGGGTTACACCTTGAAGTCATATGTATGTAAGTTCATTCGTAAGTAAGTACCTAAGACAATTGTTAGATATTAACTTTTCACATACACATCAAACCATAACACAAAGTAGCATATAGATGGAATTCTAGAGAGAGAAAGTTAGAGGTTTAGGGAACTTAGTGAGAGAAAGTGAAAGATATTATTATGAGCTCCAACTCTCTACCTTGGAAGGTAGAGAGTATTTATAGTCTTACAAAACTCGCCACACTTTGGGCTGTGGATCAGGCATACAGTGGGTAAAGACCCGTCCGTCCTCCACGGTGTTACTAAACTAAATTACTACTTAACTTAAAAGAACTACGACTACGAGCTTTCTAACGATTACATATACTTGAGGTGACCGACTCTTTAATACCGGGAATTTCTAATTCCTAACAATCTCCCCCTAAGGGAGGTCACCTCAATAATGTACCAAAATTACATAGAATACAAATAGATTTTACATTAACACTTGATCTTGTATTCTTGATGTAGTCCTTTGCTCCTAAGCTCGTAGTCATTGATTCTTCACATTGCATGTTTGGTTATTCCAAGTGGAGGTCTTTTACTGATCCACGTGATGATAATTTTGAGCCATCATTTGAGATCATCAGCAATCAACAATCTCTGAGACATCCATTGTGGTGTTGTGACTTTGGGACCGACATGCTCACATTCTGGATCATGATATCTTCTCATCAGAGTAGCGGAAGCATTTGTTGAATCATGATATTGGCAGCAGCGTAGCAGAAGCATGGAGTGAAAATATCAGAGTCATTGATGCACTAATCATGATTTCTTTTGAGATGAATGTGTTAAGTGAGCATGCGGCTGTGGATTGACCGCTTCATTCTGATCAGCTGCAAACGTCGGGCGTACCTGCATACAACAGTTATCAACAAATCGCACGAAAGTGTCTTTGATCACTTTCGTTGAATTGAGGTACACGGCCCACGGTTCCCCGTTGATCAGTACAAGTACTGCCTGTGATCAGGTAGGATTCCTAAGAATCTCCTTGACAGGGTTTCACAGCTATTCTAGCTGTTCTCAAACCGGAACATCTCAAAGAAGACAACACGGAGTGAGTGAACCAGCGAATTTTAAGTCCACTGATTGATGAAAAGAGATTTGAAAAACAATCGTGTATTGCTCAATAGAAATTGTTTTTGCAATACAACGAAGGTTTTATTGAAAATCAATTATCAATCAGAAAAATACCTTTTGGTTTGAAAAATGAGTACACAGTCGATGTGCTAAAGAAAAGAGTTTTTTAAGCACAAGGACCGGTTTTTCAAAGGTATCCGTCAATCCATAACCTGAACCAGGTTTGATTCAAGAGATTGAATCGCCCCATTGTTTCTGTTCAGTTGTCACATGGTTGATCTATAAGATAGATCTCACATGCCACCTACCAGGAGCTTGTTTGATGTTGGCTCCAGAAGGCTTTCCATCTTCATTGTGAATGTGTAAACACATCACTCAGATGTTCTGGCAATACCACAAGGATAATGCGTAGGACTCAAGATATAATCTCTCTTTCCACATTGTGTGAAACAGAGAGTCTTCATTGAAAGTGTCCTAATGAGATTTATTGATGATCTCGTGGCTCTAGACTCAATTTGTGCATATTTGGATCCTATAACGGAGACTAGGGAGAGGGTCTCCTTCTTCAATATCAACCATCTCTAAGAGAGAGTCGATAGATAATGTCGGTTCCCCGTGAGAATGAAACAAGTCCTTTTAAGAGGAACTTGAGTGGTTTGGAAAGTTGAAGTGCAGTGCGTCACTGGGTCCATGACGTCTTGTCTTCAATACCAATGTTACCATCAGTAGCATATGAATTGAACCCGGTATCTGCCCTAAGGTTGAATAACTGGAGGGCTATTTGTTTTCACCCTATTTTCATTCAGTTCTTTTTAATTCTTCAACCCCTTCAGTGCTTACCGAGACTTCATAGCTAGAACCTTGTTGGGTTTATTCCAGTACTAGCTCAGTCTTAGTCCGCACTCTTCCCTTATCTCATTTTTTCTCCTTTTATCATCATACCTAAGGACTTCTACACTAACTAGTGGATTGTCTCTGGGTAGATCCCTCCGGTTCTGGTGGATCATGGGAACCAATACCTAACCTTATCATCCTTATATCACCGTACATTAAAGTAAAGTTGGTCGGTCTATTTGGTATTGTTCATCTGCCATTGGATCCAATAGAAACCATTTGAAAATCAATTCAGATACTTGTGATATATTATCAAAGCATTTTGTACCTGAATTGTTTTTGATATTTTTAGAACGAGAACTCCCCCTCAACATGTGCATCAAGTATTTGAAAATGTTTTGCACACGGAGGCAAGAGAAAGAATTAACTTCTTTTGATTACCATTTTCTAAAAGATATCAACATCACTTCCCTCAACAGATCAAGTGGGTATAGCCTTTCCGGGAAGGATGAGGTTTCCATGAATTTGCTCCCCCTCAATATGTGCCTCAAGGTTTGAAAAGAGTTTTGCACATACTAGAGGGAACCTGCACATTAGGATGAATGATCACGTTTCAAATCAACATGTGCATTGAAAAATTGAAATCGTTTGTCACATGTGAGAAGGACAGCATGTAAATTCTTATGAAACCATTTACCGAATTATCAGTCTAAATCCAATTTAAATCACACATTCTCCCCCGATCACAATTGTCAAAACATTTGAGATTTGTGATCTCGTATAGATTTAAATTGATTTGAAAGCTTTTAAGGAGAATTGTGACTTGATTGTGAAAGCGTTTGAACTGATAAGGATCGGATTTTAAGACTTTACACTCCATTTATAAAACATGCATGTACATCTTTTGAAAACAATTTTAATGCTAAATAACTTTTTAATTTAATTGAAATCATTCTCCCCCTCAATCAATGACGTAGGTTGTTGATTGAGAGATAGAGATTTTGACAAATAAGTCCTGATGATTATCAAAAATAGAGATTGAGTTATTTATCAAAGCATTTAGTTTTCAGCAGATAAATGTTTATAGAATCAGAGCATGGAATTTTGAAAACATGATAAAACATGGCTCTGTTCTATCTTTAAAACCGGGTTATTTCTTGAAGATGACAATAAACCATTTCTCTTTCTCTCAAATTTTTTTTTTTTTTTTTTTTTTTTTTTTTTTTTTTTAAGTTCGAACAACATCTAAAGTCCCGTGTCATTCTTTGAATGACAGCACAAAGACCGTAGATATAATCGAACCGGAAGAAACATGACAAAAAAGACAATATTTTTTTTGAAGAATTTTCGAATTTTTCAAATTTTTATGGATTTTGAAAGTTTTATATTTTTGTATTTTGTTTTTCAAATATATATGTACAAGAGATAGATGAAGAAAGACCTTTACTCCTCGTCTTCCTCCTGAAGACGTTTGAGAGTTTCTGGTTGAAGGCTTTTCAAACCAAGTCGTGGAAGAATAAACTCAAAACGTTCTCTTGGAAGAGCTTTGGTGAAGATGTCTGCTAACTGATATTCAGACCTCACAAAATATAGTTCCACCACACCTTTTTCCACTTGTTCCCTGATGAAATGATGTCGAATGTCGATATGCTTTGCTCTTGAGTGTTGAACGTTGTTGCATGAGAGAGCAATAACACTTTTATTATCACAGTACAGAGGAATTTTGTTGAATTCAAAGCCATAGTCAGATAATTGAGATCTCATCCATAAGATTTGAGCACAACAAGATGACATGGCTATGTATTCAGCCTCTATAGAGGAAATAGAAGTACTCATTTGCTTCTTTGAAGACCAGCTCACAAGCTTATCACCCAAAAACTGAGCACCTCCAGACGTACTTCGACGTGTATCTTGACAACCTGCATGATCGGCATCTGCATAGGCCGTTAGTGACATACCGGTGTCCTTCGGGTACCATAGTCCCATATTGATGGTTCCTTGGAGATACCGAAAGACCCGTTTAACTGCTTCAAGGTGCTTTTTAGTAGGCTTAGCCTGGTATCTAGCACACATGCATACAGAGAACAAGATGTCTGGTCTACTAGCAGTGAGATACATCAGGGATCCAATCATACTCCTATATTTCGTTTGGTCAATCATGATCCCTGAGAGGTCCTCATCTAGTTTGGTTCGGTCAATCATGGGGGTGTCAACAGGGTCACTTGAATCAAATCCAAATTTCTTTAAAATCTCTGTTGCATATTTAGATTGATTTATGAAAATGCCTCCGGGACTTTGAGAAATTTGTAATCCCAAGAAAAATGACATTTGTCCCATCATTGACATTTGAAACTTTGAACTCATTTCATTTGAAAAACGATCACATTCCATTGGGTCAGTCGAGGCGAAAATAATATCATCAACATAAATTTGAACATGAATCAAATGTTTGCCTGACTTCCTGGTGAACAATGTAGGATCAACTGCTCCTTTGATGAATCCGGTTGATAGAAGAAACTTTGATAGTGTATCATACCAAGCCCTTGGAGCTTGCTTTAAACCGTAAAGAGCCTTCTTCAAACGATAAACGTGAGTAGGATGCTCTTGATTCACAAATCCTTCAGGTTGGCTGACGTAGACGACTTCTTTAAGATCTCCGTTCAGAAATGCCGTCTTTACATCCATCTGATATACCACCATGTTCTTACTTGCAGCATTAGCCAAAAAGATTCTGATTGCCTCGATTCGAGCCACTGGAGCAAAAGATTCTTCAAAGTCTATACCCTCCTCTTGACGATATCCTTTAGCAACCAATCGTGCCTTGTTTTTCAACACATCACCATGCTCATCAAGTTTTACTTTGAAGATCCATTTGAGAGCTATAATCATAGCACAGTCTGGAGCAGGTACTAACTCCCATACATCAAGTCGATCAAACTCATGAATTTCATCTTGCATGGCATTGAACCAGCTGTCTTCATTCATGGCGGTTTTAACATCTTTTGGTTCGATCTTAGATAGTACGGAGTTGAAGAAACACCATAAGGCATCGGTTGCGAGTTGCTTCCGGGTTGATACAGGACGAGAAGGATTTCCAATGATGTTGTCTAAGGGGTGATCGTGAGTCCATTTTCTGAGGTGTTCATGTGGCAGTTGTTGAGGAACTGAAGTGGCAGAGTTGATGTCTCCTGAAGAAGATGGTTCTGATGATGATTCAGGAGTAGCAAATATGTTTTCAAATGGAGCATCTTCAGGAGTCGCAAAGGGATTAACTTCATCATTGATGCCAGAAACATTTCCATGATGTACATTTGAAGAATGATGATTTGTTGATGAGACTGAAGGATCAGCAGCAGGTGCTTCTTGACTTACAGATATTGAAACTGATGGATTGACTTCATTTACTGGAATATGAACATCCTCTGTTGTAGGGATCAGCACCTCATTAGTGGTAGACTCATACAGTTCATCAAACATAGGATCAAACAATTTCTTTACATCATCTTCAGATGGTGGTACATATGGAGTTTCTTGAGAGGAGTTTGGAACAAGGGATGAACCAATGGGACTGTTTTGAAGTGCGGGTCCTGAGCTGGAGTGTCCAGGAGCCATTTGACCGGTCAGCTCATCAAACGTAACATGAATTGTTTCCATGATATTTCGGGTTCTTTTGTTGTAGATTCGGTATCCCTTTTTGTTTGATGCATATCCTACAAATACTCCAATGTCAGCTTTGGCCCTAAGTTTTCCTAAGTTTTGACCCTCATTAGTTGGATAGCACAATGCACCGAACACACGAAGGGAAGATAGATTAGGTTTTCTGTTGTGGACAAGTTCATATGGAGTTTTTCCATGAATAGTGTGAATCAGGGAACGATTTTGTGTGTAGCATGCAGTGGCAATAGCTTCAGCCCAGAGAAACATTGGAACCTTTGAGTAGATCAGCATTGTTCTAGCAGCTTCAACAAGAGTACGATTTCGTCTTTCAACTACACCGTTCTGTTGAGGGGTTCGTGGAACACTTCTTTGATGGCTGATTCCAACGCTTTCATAGAATTCACTAAGTTGTTTGTTGACAAACTCAGTTCCATTGTCTGTTCTGATAATTCTGACAGTTTTGTTTAGTCTAACCTGCAGCTGTTTGATGAGTTTGATGATGATATCAGGAGTTTCATCCTTTGTCCTTAAGAACTTGACCCAGGTGAATCTAGAATAATCATCAACCACAACTAACACGTATTTCTTCCCAAAGATATTCTGCACCCTCATTGGTCCACATAAATCCATATGAATCATATGAAGAACTTCTGTGACAGAGTTAGTAGGTTTGGGTTTATGGGCATACTTCTTGCTTTTTCCCAATTGACATGCTGAACAAAGATAATCCTTTTCATACTTTAGTCTAGGTAAACCTACAACTAAGTCCTTTCTGGAAAGATCGTTGATGGTGCCGAAGTTCAAGTGATTGAGACGACGATGCCATAACCATGACTTTGTTTTTGAAGCCTTTGATAGCAAGCAGATTGGTGAGGCTCTCATCATGTCATCGATAGAGATGGTGTAAAGGTTTGAGCCACGAGTTCCTTTCAACAGTTCCTTACCATTAAGATCTCTAACAAAGCAGGTATGTTTTCTGAAGGCTACTTCTAGATCAGAGTCACAGAATTGACCAACAGAGAACAGATTATGACCTAAACCTTCCACATAATACACTCTGGAGATGACACTATCACCAACAACATAATCTCCATAACCCATAATAGCACCGAAATGATCATTACCAAATCTAACAGTCCCGATGAATTTGCTCACGAAGTTCATGAGCCGTGACCGGTCTCCATTCATATGCTTGGAACAGCCTGAGTCCAGGTACCACAGAACGATTTGAACGATCTGCAGTTGAACACAGACAAGAATGGATAACTGGATAATTGGGATCCCCATGCAAGAATGGGTTCCATTTGGTTAGTAGCAACAGTTGGACCACCCACATCAGAAATAGAAGCATTCATATCAGACAGTGAGGTAATGGAATCATTGTGAATAGATGCAGTACTAGTGTCTGTATTAGCCCTATTTACAGTGTGACCACTTCTTAAGGGAATAGTTCTACCAGTAGGCATCCATTTTCTAGTGGGCATTATCTGATTAGTCTTATGACCAACAGGTATCCAATAAAAGCCTATTCTGCTGAATGTTCTTCCTGTGGGTTTCCATTGTTTTCTAACTCTCTTTCGCTTTTGCCTTTTAGCCTTTTTAGCATGAATTTTAGCATTAACAAAATTAACTGGACAATTAACATCATTAGGCAAAACATTGACATCACATCCATGATTAGAAACAGAATTCAAGCAATCATCAGTACAAGGTTTGCAAATAGTATCAGAATTCGAATTAATTACAGTACGCCTATGGCTAATACTAGAATCAACACGATTCGTTTTATTCGATTCAAACTTAAGGTTCCTAGATTGTTCTTCTACTCTCTTCCAGTGCACATTCTTAGCTTGAGAGGTCCTATCATTCCTTGTATTGTCTTGAGACTTTGACCTGCTCCCTTTAATGTCACTGATTACTCCTGTAGAGGGAATGGGAACATTAGTTTGTTTTACTACTCTTTGCATCACCTTTTTAGATGTGCTGGGATCTGAACTACATGCAGGTGCACTATGGTTCACTTTCTTAAAGCTAGATGTACTGAGATTAGTACTCCTAGAAGGCACATTTGAGTTCTCTTTCCTAGCATTGACAGATCTAGAATCTGAACTACTCAATGGTACACTACTCCTCACATTCAAACCATTGGGAATTGAGTGCATATCATGTTTGGCCTTAGGCATTGAGCATGGAATCAAAGGGTTAACTCTCTCACCTAATGTCTTTGGGCATATTGTGATCAAACATTCTAAGATTTCTTGAGATCGTTTGGCATATAAGCATGCATGTCCAATTGCATTATCATGAGGTTTCTCTAGCTTATCCTCTTCAACAATCTCACGCAGGCATTCTAAGCAATCCTTAAGGGATGAGAAATATGTTTGAATGGCAAGTTTGTTTTTCCTTAGGTGAGGGGGGACATATGTCACAGATAAAGCATATTTATTACTAGAGTGAACCTTTGATACAACATTTTCCTCATTGAACATTGGCATTTTCCCTTTTACCTGACTCTTTAGATTCTCAATTTCCTTTTGCAATGAAGTTATTTGTTCGTTGTTTTTGTTACGAGTGACTTTAATTGATTCAAACAACTCATTGAAATGACGTTTAACCTTTTCATTCTCTTCTAGAAAACTTTCGTTTTCCTTTTGTAAAGCATTTACTAGGTTTTGAAGATGAAACGTTTGAGAATTCTGAGAATCTAAAGGAGGAGGCATTTGGGAGCCTGTTATATTGTTCGTTTGACCCTTTAATTGAGAGATTTGGGCTTTCAACTTTCTGATCGTGTTACACTGAGCATGAATCTGTTCATCTTGTTTGTTAATTTGAAAAACTGCATCAAACTCTGGAGCATCTGAAGATGTCTTGATATTTGAAGTTTTGACATTTTCTTTGAGATGTTGATATTTTAGTTGTAGATTAAAATACTCAACTTCTAGTTTAGAAAAATGTTTAACCAAATTGTCATGATCATCCAGTTCAATTTTCTCATTTAGTTTAGAATTAGTTTTTTCAAGCTCAATGACACGATCATGGGAGACTTTCAGGGCCACAGATAGTTCATGAAATTTGGAAGCATTAATAGAGCAATTTGAAGCAGTGAAAAAAACATCTTGAGCAACACATTCAGTAATAAGATTCTCATTTAATGTATGCAGGTTCTTTCTCTCTATCTCATTATATTTCAGTGCACGCTCATAGTCACTAACTTCAACAACCATTGCATCAAATTCCTTTTCTATACCCTTAATATCAGTTTCTACCCCCTTTTTAAGACTCTCAAAGTGCTCTTTTAGAAGTTTAAAGAAGGGCATGACCTCAGTTAAATAACATTCTTTCATTTGTTCAAAACCTCTTTCTCCTTCAGTTATACCAGTGGGTGTGATCCTTTTCTTGCAGGTTTTCTCAAAATCAACAAATAGTTGAAATATAACGTATTGGCTAATTAATGTCTTGCTTTTAGTGGCAATGGTTCTAGGAACAAGATGCATTGGTGTATTAGGAGGATACACAGTCGCTCTAGGCATTTTCAAAAGGGGAGGGTTTGTTTCAATTATGTTTTCCGCTTTCTGCTTATCTAAATCCTTTTTCCAGAAGACTTGTTCGGGAGTCAACAAAGTCTGAGGCTTAAACTTGTTCAAGGAAATCCAGTTTTCCTTCTTGTAATCATGAGGAGAGATGATTATGTTTTTCTCTTTGCATTTGGGATTATTTTGTTTCTTATTCATCTTTTCCCTAGAGATTTCATTTAATATCTTATCTTCCTCAGTGCACTCAACGCAACTAGGTTTCTGCCTAGGCTTAAGGACTTCATTACCATCATAAAGCACCTTATGAGCATTTCTAGCCTTTTTAATTACCTCTGGATTTGGTTCCTCAACAAGGGGAATGCTATGCTTATCGCTTAAGACACGATGTTTCGTGACCATGTGAGCAGTCTGAATGGTGTTTCCTTGTAAGTACAACTTGTTTTCAAGTTTGTTTTTCAAAGTTTTCAGATTAGAAAAATCTCTCAAGAGTTTTGATTCCTTTGCATTAAATTCTAGCTTATGCGTTTTCACATTTTCTTGAAGTTCTTGTTTTTGCTTAGCTGTTTTAGAAAGTTTTTCTTGCAAGGAACTTAATTCTTGTTTCAATACTTCTTCTCTAAACTTACTTTTTCTAATTACTGTACTCACTTGGACATCCATTTCCTGCTCACGAGTGGTCAACTCGAATTTTGCACGTTGTTCATAAATAGCAACACGTTCCTTATAGGCATTTAGTTCAGAAATTATAGAATCATCAGGAGCACATGCAGTGTATTCATCAAAGACATAGTCATTGTTGACTGCAGAAGATGCATCACTTGGTACAGCTTCACTTTCACTTTGTTTCACGTATTGATCGTATGGGACAATATTGATATTACCCATATTTTCAATATTTGATTCAATAGTTTCAGTTGGTTGTACTTTGTCATGCATCTGTTGCACATCAGCATCATCGTATAGCTTTAATACCTCTGAGATGAGTTTGTCCTTGGATGGGCCAGCTTGTGATGAAGAAGAGATCTTGGGAGAAACCATTGGAGAGATGCTAGCCATAAAGATTGTATGTGCAGTAGGTCCATCATCTACATCAGAGTCGTATGCATCACAGTCAGCGACTTGAAAGGCGTTCTGATGATTGTGACCTAACTCCTGAATAGGCTGCTCATCCACATCTGCATCATAGGTCTTGGCATTACCCTCAGCAAGAAACAGCAATTCCTCTTCATCCAACGCAGCACCATTGTCCTGAGCTTGTGCCAGTAACATCTTATCTCTGAAGTAATCAGCATTCTGTGGACGCTTTGGAGATGTGCAGTTCCTTGCAATGTGTCCCTCACCACCACAGTTATAGCATTTGATCGGCTTAGCTTGACCTTGGTTACCATTCCTTCCTCGATTCTGATTGCCAACATAACCTCTCCCCGCTCCACCTCTTCCCTGATCATACTGTCTTTCCTGAACTGGTTGCCCCATAAGTTTCCCATCTCTTATCAAAGCATGGTTGTGAAGATTGGAGGCGGTTCGGATCTCATTGCAGGTGTGGAGTTTGTTGGTGTGAGGTGAAAGTGTCCTGTTCTCTTTAACCATGAGTGTTAGTTGAGTGATGAAATGTTCCATGACAGCATTTGCATCAGGTTGCTTGAACCTTGGATCAGAAATGGGTTTGTGATTATGATTATCATTATTCATGGGTGCAACTTGAGAAGCATTGTTGGAAGTCCCATCATTTGTGAAGAAGGCAGTTGAATCATTTGTAGACCTAGTTTCTCCCTGACCTTTGAACTGATCAAGAATCCTCTTTTCAAACATGGCATGTTTCTCATTTTGAAGGAGGAAGGCATAGAGTTGCTCATAGTTTGTATCCTTCAATCCTTTACTGAGTTTCACAGAAGTGACAAACTTGTGCCATTCGGGATTCATATTGTTTACAAATTTAGAGTTCAACTGAATGTTAGGCATAGTCATCTTGATGTTTCTCATGTCATTCACCAACTTATGAAATCTCACATAGTACTCATAGATACTTTCATCAGGTTTCATCTTGAAGTGTTCAAATTCATCATAGAGTTGTGATTCTCTGTCTTCCATAGTCAGTTCTGAACCTGAGAGAAGCATCTTAACATTATCCCAAACTGCCTTTGCTTCAGTGTTATGATTGATCAGCTTGTAGATGTCTTTAGGAAGACCTTGAAGAACAATGTTTGAGGCCCTGATATCTGCATCAAATCTCTTTTTCTCCTTATCATCAAGCTCATCATACATCTTAGGTCTGTCCATTCCGTAAACAGGAGTACCATCTTCATTAGTATCAAGTATGTCTCTAGTCGTCTCAACCCGATATGGTCCTTCATCAATGGATTTGAGAATGTTGACACCATTTTCCTTTCCAAGGCAATACAATCTGATTCGTTGAGCCCAAGAATCGTAGTCAGTTCTGTCAAGCATGGGTGGACGAGTATCTGAACCAGCTGCTTGTACATCCTCGGCAACAGTGGAGATGACAGTAGGGACGTTGGTAGACATGTTAACAGATTATACGGGATTTTATAACTCAATGATTAAACCGGGAAATAGATTCTTTCACGGGATTTTACTAAATCAAGAGAAAACCGTAAATAATCACTCAAGTCGCTAGATGATAGAGCTCTAAGTCGCTAGGAACAAAGGCACTAAGTCGCTACCAATTAATTCGCTAGACAGCCAAGTCGCTAGAATCCCAAGTCGCTAACAGAAAAGCAAGTCGCTAAGTAGTAACTCGCTAACACTCAAGTTGCTAGCAAAAATTCAGCAGTAATTCGCTACTCAAGTCGCCAACAATGCAAGTCGCTAAAGAGCAACTCGCTACAGACCAAATCGCTACCACAAGTCGCTACCTGTAGTGGAGAGTCCACTACTTGTACTTTAAGTCGCTAGATCTAACTCGCTAGATTTAACACTGTAACTCGCTACAATTTTGTGAAGCAAGTCGCTAAGAAGAAAACTTATCCGTGAACTAACTCGCTACCATGAAAAACCATATAAACATCACTTATCAATCCAAAAACAACCCAACCAAGATGATTCAAGCTTACCAAATGAAAACCTAAACACTTTTGATGATTCTAAACACAAAAGTACCAACAAAATTCAAACTTTAACACACGAAATCAACCAAATGATGCAAAAACCACTAAACTTTTTCAAACTCAAAAACCACCTAAAAACCACTATAAATCCAAAGATGTGTAAGATATGATCCAACCATGGCTCTTGATACCAATTGTTAGATATTAACTTTTCACATACACATCAAACCATAACACAAAGTAGCATATAGATGGAATTCTAGAGAGAGAAAGTTAGAGGTTTAGGGAACTTAGTGAGAGAAAGTGAAAGATATTATTATGAGCTCCAACTCTCTACCTTGGAAGGTAGAGAGTATTTATAGTCTTACAAAACTCGCCACACTTTGGGCTGTGGATCAGGCATACAGTGGGTAAAGACCCGTCCGTCCTCCACGGTGTTACTAAACTAAATTACTACTTAACTTAAAAGAACTACGACTACGAGCTTTCTAACGATTACATATACTTGAGGTGACCGACTCTTTAATACCGGGAATTTCTAATTCCTAACAACAATAACCTAGGACCTCCTTTTATAATACAAGGAGTCCTTTACAAGATAAGTATAAAGCTAACAATATAGAATATACACAAGATCTTTTCTATACTTATCTAGACACATTCTCTTAACCATTATCTAATAGCAGTGGTAATAATGTACCAGCAGTGGTAATACGTTTCCACTGCTAGTGTAATCCAAGCAGTGTCTTCCACAACTATCAGTGGTAACAGATTATTCCCAACAATCCTCCCCTAAACTTATGATTTATCTGCAAATCAATAAGTTTCTTCAATCTGCATCATCTTCAAGGATTTGGGGAATTCAACCAAACACTTTACTTCTTCCTTCACTTCTGAATAGCTCTTGAACATTGATCTTGAAGTCTATGTAACAATGCTCTGACCTTCTCATTGTCTTCATGAACTCTTATTGTTGTACATAACATTACTGTGAGAGTTCCAGCTCTGAGTGGATATTCTTTCTTAGCAAGCATGAATGCATCTACTCCATTTGCTGTAGAAACATGTTGAACTTCACATGAGTCATAGTAAAACCATTTAGTACCAGGACATGTACATGAGAATTTCCATAAATCATCATTAACATCTGGATCATAGAGCCTTCTAAGATTAACCCATAACTGCATCTCTTTCATATCTTTGAGATTTGAGCATCAAACCTTTCTTAAACTAACTTCCATAATTTGTCAAGGTCATCTCTGTCAAAAGCTTTGATGAGATCTTCAAATTGAATGAATGAGGAAGTTGCACTACCTAGCCTTGTGATCTTCCATGTTAGAGCAAAATTGCTAGCAGTGTAAACCTCCCAATCAATGATAGGATGTCTTACTTGCAGTGGTTCTAGATAAAAATCTTCTTCTTCTATCACAATCATTTCAGTCATTTGTTCTTCAGTGAACTTCTCAGTTGGAACTTCTTGTTCTTCAGCAAACTTTGTCTTCTTAACAGACTGAGAATCACTGTCTTTGGTCTTTCTCTTCAAATTAGGAAATCTTCTTGCTTCTTCTCCAGAATCCATTCGAATGAAATCTTTATCAAATCTTTGAACTCTGTAGTAGATACCTTCAACTTTATCATCAGACATTCCTTTGAATTGATGTCTCTTCCAACCACCAACATTGCAACAATAAGTCTTCATGTATGCAATAACTTGTGCCTTAGTTGGTTGTCTTGGTTTCTTTTGACCTTTCTTGACTGAAACAATAGCCTCTTGAAGTGCTTGATTATTCTTCATCTGTATAAAATCGTTTAACTGTGCAGTTCTTTGTTCTGCAGTTAAAGATTTATCAGCTACAAGGTCAATTGCCTTCTTCTTGATTACTAGATCATGTGCAATCAAGAAATCAATTTCTTCTTCAGTAGGAACATAGCTGAACTCTGGAGTCTTTTCTCTAAGTCTTGTAATTGGAACAGTGGAAATAGGATTTTCCAATCTATCCAACCTTTTAGCCTCCATAAAGCTTACAACTTCCAATTCTTCAAGCTTTTTCTTTTCAGCAACTTCATCTTCATATATCATTTTAGCAACTTCTTCATCATGAGCAATATGAACTTGTTCTTTCTTTGAAATCTTTCTTCCAGGTTGCTCTTCACTTTCCATAACTGCTTTACCTTTATCTTTCTTCTGTTTATCAATTTCTTCACTTGCAGTGACAACATTATGTTCATCAGTGGGAATATTTGGCTCTGCAGTGGAAATTGGATCAGTGGTAAAATCAGTTGCAGTACAGAAAATATCTTGCTCTTGTTGCTCTTCTTGAGTATCAGCTTCCTCTGCACCTTTACTAGAAACACATTCATCTTCAAAATCAATTTTCCTCCCCTGAGTTTCAGCACCTGTTTTCCTCCCCTGTTTGGGAGAATCGCCCAAATCTTTATCAAAACCAACTAAATCACCATCATTTGGTGAGGATGAAGATGAGATCATCAACTTTGCAGTTTTCCTTTGCTTTTTCAACCCCTACAACTCTTCCTTCAAGGTCTGAATCTCTACTTTCAAAAATGTAATATCCTTGGCATGTTGCTCCTTAGGTTGTGCCAAGTCTTGTTCCAGAGATTTGACATGTTTAGCTAACTTTGTACACAAAACCATCAATTCCAATTGTTGCCCACTGCCCTCATCACTTCCAACTGTGTGACCTGTTGGGAGAGGTGAATCATGGGGCATTGGCTCAGATTCCTCCCTAGTTGGACTAGGTTGAAGTCTAGAACCACCACTGCTTGTTCCTGGACCAAAAGGTTCAGAAACATGTTGTGCTGTCATGAGAGAAGTTGTCTGTTTTTGCCTCCTCTCATAGGTGTGAGAAACAGGTGAAGTATAATCAATGATTGGAACAGAGATTATAGGAGAGCTTTGTTCAGTTGTAATCTTTGCAAGCATTTGAGGAAAGAGAGGTGTAAAAATCATGTTGCCATCTTTGTTCATGTTTTGAAAAACTTTAGGCTTGAGGCAACTGATTTTATAAACATTTGTATGCGGTTGCAGTTGAAACTCATTTAGCACTGCTTGCACAAACCTTGGATACATTAAAAATTTTGTTGAACTCTTTACATTGCCAGTCATACTTGTAAAAATATATTTTGACCAGTTAAAAATCTTATCAGTGGCTAGACAAACCAAAGGGTAAGCCATGGTTGAACTAAATTGCTCATAAGATGTTTTCTTTGTACTGAGACAATGTAAAAGAGTATGTATCAAAAATCTCCATTGGGGACAAAAACCACTCTTTTTGAAAGTAGCCTTTTTATCAGTGGTATCATACCCCATGGATGATAAATTTTCATGTATTTCTGGCATAGGTAATGTGATGATACCATTGAGATCATCCAATTGGAGAACTCTCCTCAAGGATGCCTCAGTAACATCAATAGTTACCCCATCCACAGTGGCTCTAAGAACATCCACTGTTTCATGTGTATCTCTATTCTCAAGTGTTATGGACTGAACAGAAGTCCAAAACTGTTTGATTTGAGAGATATAGATTGTGGGTTTTAAAAGCAAAGCATACCTTATATGGGTAGTATTGAGAAAGTCCACAATCTGATGAAAAACAAACCCACTCTTCTCATTAGACTTTTGTAGGTAGGCCACTTGGTTGTGCTCATCCGCAAATTTTAATGGTGCCATAGAAACTTTTGATGAAAAACGATATTATGTCAATAATAATTGAAAGAATAACTAGCCAATTGAGACAAAAGATATATAGAGGTAGGGTTTTAAAAGTGTAGCGCAAGAAATATTATCTAAGGAAAGTATTTATCTTTAGAGGATAAATATCAAATAGGAAAGTAGATAATATTCTAGAAGTTACCCTATATATATGAAAAACAATTTTTCTACAACGGCTAGTAAAAAATTTGTTACTGACACAACAGTTGTAACGGCTAGAACAACAGTGGTAAAAGAACACTGTCATTGGAAACTGTGAACTAGCAGTGGTAATTTTTTCACAAAAATTTCAAAGAGCAGTGGTAAAGAAAAACATATGAAAACTAGACTGCTCTTATCATAGTTTTTAGCAAACTACCAGCTATCAACGGATTTGATATGTCTTTACCATGAGCCGTTTGCTATGGACTAGCCAACTCTTTATCATAAAGAATATGGTGAGTTGATAACCATATAGTTTTTGGTAAACTATCAACCATGAACGGATTTGTCAAGTCTTTACCAGTAGCCGTTTGGTCTGGACTAGTTGATTCTTATGTGGATTAGACATGGTGAATCAATAACCATTTGTTGTGTATCTCAGTTATACACCTTTTAAGATCAACTCCCATTTATGCTGCATATGTTATTGAACAAGCAAAAAAAACACAAGCACAAAATATATACAAACTTATACAACAATATTAGTACCCAGAAACTTCCATTCAACACCAAAGACAATTTGACGAAAAAGTTTATGGATTTAGCATTCCAATACTTGTTACCAAGTACTGAAATCTACCCACATCAAGTCCTTTTGTTAATAAATCAGCATAGTTATCATCAGTATGAATTTTGACAACTTGAATTAGTCCCTTTTCATAACAGTCTCTTATGAAATGATGTCTAATTTCAATATGTTTAGTCTTTGTGTTTTGAACTGGATTCTTAACAATTGTCAATATGAATGATGGTATTCATGAAATTGTACCCATAGTCCAAAAGTTGATTCTGAAGCCATAGAACTTGAGCACAGCAACTTGCAGCAGCCACATACTCTGCCTCGGTTGATGAATTAGCCACCATGGTTTGTTTCTTACACTGCCATGACACTAATCTGTTGCCAAGAAATTGACATCCACCTGTTGTAGATTTTCTATCCAAACTAGCTCCAGCATAGTCACTATCTGAGTAAGTAACCAGATCTAGAGGAGAATCTCTGGAGTACCATAATCCCAGAGTAGGAAATGCTTTAAGATATCTGAAAATCTTCTTCACAGCAGTCAAGTGAGAGAACTTGGGAGTGACTTGAAACCTTGCACAGGCACACACAGCAAACATGATGTCTGGTCTAGATGATGTAAGATACATCAAAGAACCAATCATAGACCTGTACATGTGCACATCAACTGCTTCACCACTATTTTCCTTCAAGAGTAGATGTGTAGTCTTGTCTGCAGGGGTGCTGGATGACTTAGCATCAGCGAACTTGAACTTCCTTAGTATCTCAGCCACATATTTATCTTGATTGATGAAAATTCCATCTGGCCTTTGTTGTACTTGAAGTCCCAAAAAGAATGTGAGTTCACCCATAGAACTCATCTTGAATTCTTCTTTCATCAGTTTCTCAAATTCTTTGCACATCTCTGTCTTTGTAGATCCAAAAATGATATCATCAACATACACTTGAACCAGCAAGATATCATTCTTGTCTTTCTTGATGAACAAAGTTTGATCCACTCTGCCTCTATGAAACCCATTATCAAGAAGATAAGTAGTTAAGGTTTCATACCATTTCCTTGGTGCCTGATGCAAGCCATACAAAGCTTTAACTACCCTGTATATTTTGTTAGGATATTCAGGGTCTTCAAAGCCTGGAGGTTGTGAGACATAAACCTCCTCATCAATTTGCCCATATAGAAAAGCACTCTTTACATCCATTTGATAGACTTTAAAGCCCATAAAGGATGCATAGGCTAAGAACAACCTGATTGCTTCAATTCGTGCAACTGGGGCAAATACTTCTTCATAGTCAATACCCTCCTCTTGAGTGTATCCTTGAGCGACAAGCCTAGCTTTGTTTCTGATAACAATTCCTCTTTCATCCTTCTTGTTTCTGAACACCCATTTAGTACCTATTACCTTCTTGCCAGAAAGCAAATCACAAAGCACCCAAACCTTTTGAAGCTTAAATTGGAGCAACTCTTCTTGCATTGCTTCCACCCAACTTTCATCTTCAAGCGCCTTGTAAACATTCTTTGGCTCCATTTGTGACAGAAAACACATAAAGAGACATTCATTCTTGCCTTCATGAATCTTAGATTCATATATTTTACTAATAAATACATGAATATCTGATAACGCTACACGCGTCGTTCGAGGTCAAAGGAACTTCTTTTTCTTCGAGCAAGTTTTATAACACCCTAGGCAGTGAACCTAATCGTTGTAGTGTAGTATTAGGGTAAGCCACGGGTATTGATATCGTTCTCTAGGGGAATAGGAATGCTAGTAAGAAGTTACTACGCTAAGGTTGGGGTTGAGGAAGATTATTTTTTATCTTTTTTATATTTTTTTAGAAAATGGAAAGGTACGAATCTCGGGGTTTGGATTTGGGGGTTGGTATTTCTACCGATTACTCTACTTAACTAATTATCTAATCTAAGGTGTATGTATTCTATGTCTAATTATTGTGTGCTCGTATGATAGTTTAAAATGTGTTTACTTAGGTTTTATTACTCCTTAATTATCTCCTATTGATGGTTGAATTGTTACGTCCTTATTCTTAATCGCGTTGTGTGTCTAAAGTCGTAGGGTATGCATTTATCCCTAACTCTTTGAAACTACCAAAGGGTCTCCTCTACAAAATCTCTAGGAATTATAAACTCTAACTCTAAGGTACTCTTTGGATGGTTTAGCCTACAACTACTCTAGGTGTTATAGCCTAAGGTTCACAAAGATTAATCAAGCATTAACTACACAACGAATGACCTATCGCATTACTAGATCATTAACAATCAAGATAAGAGACAACCAATCAATATTCAATAATCAAGTTTCATATTACCTAAGCAAACACACAAGTAAATTAGCCGGACATGGAGAACATGCAAGCATAGACACAAATAATTGAAGACATAATTGAATTAATGAAGTAAAGCACTTATCTTGTGGTAAGATAAGGTTTGGAACCCTAAAATACTGTACAAGACAGCCTTGGTTCGGTTTAGGTTTTTACTCCAAAAGACTACACACCGAAAACTGAAAATTCGGATTCTATATATGAGATTACAATCGCGACGGCGTCACCTTACGTTTTGTGACGCCGTCGGGTCGCCGTCATTAGGTTTTTGTCTTGGCCACGTTAGTCTTGCGACGGCGTCACCTTATGCTTGTGACGCCGTCCCCTTCAGTCTCTGACGCCTTCTGGATCGAATCTAGGCCGTCTGAGTTGCGACGGCCTACTCTTTTAAAGCCTGACACCGTCACTTGAAAATAAGCAATTTGGCTACTGTGCCATCGCAGAAGTGCTCCGACGGCGTCGCAATTAACACCTGACGCCGTCCCCTTGTATTTTAGCAGCTTGAGTGTCTCGATTATTGACTTTGGCCATTTTCTTTGTATATCCGCGCCATTTCGTCCAAATAAGTGCCATTCTAGCAATTTGCCTTCAAGAGACCTAAAAAGTGAAAAGGAACGATATTAAGTAATAACGGATACAAAAGTGATCAAATAAGGGCTTAAACGACCCCTCAAAAAGGTACATTTTAAAACCTTATCAAATATCCCTACACTTGGTATTTGCTTGTCCTCAAGCAAATGTGCTTTTAGCCAATTAATTTATAAGTTAGGGGTCATGAAGCATTGGTTTAAAACAATCCACAACACATATAAGCCTCGCAAAAGTCATAACAAGCACGGAAATTACATACTAGCACCTCACATGGGGTGTTTGGATACTCACATCTCTCGGGTGTATATGAAATATAACAAGTTGGAAATGGAAGATAAACACTCATTAACCGGTCCTAGTACGTAGATTACCATAGGCTTGAAAATAGATCAAACCTCCATCGCTTTGGCGTAAGCACCTAGGAAAGACTATCAAAGAGGTCTTTAAAGGGTTGTAATGTTAGGCTTACGGTAGGGAAACAAAGGGTTTGGTGGGATAGGCTATTTAGTGGTGGCAAGTCAAAAATCTTTATGTTACAAGCATACGAAGAATGGCGTTGCTAAGCCAAGACTCGACACTCTAAACTCTAGATAACTGAAACAAACAAACATAAATTTATAGATAGATGTAGGATGGTAGCCCCCCTTTTTTTTTTCAACACTCTATTTTTTTCTTTTTCTCTTTTTCTATTTTTTTCGATTTTTTTTTCATACACTTTTACTCTACCATCCTCTACGGTAACATCAAAATGATAGGGATTTATAGGCACATCCCTACACTTGATTTTTTATTACTCTAACACTAATTTGACCCGAATTGAAAAGATCAAAACACTTGGGGTATGTTATTACGCAAATAAGGGAATTTAACGTTCCCTTCCAGTCATTTCATAAATTTTAACTTTTCCCATGAGTCCCAATCGTCACAAAACTGTATACAAAGGATATGACTCGACTTAGCAACTCATGCAAGCAACTAGATAATTGAACTAAGGGTTTAGGGTGATAACAATAATGCACTAAAAGTGAGTGCATACAAGGTAGGCTAAGGCGATTTGGGTGTACATTTGGGGGTGGGGTGTAAACAATGCTCTTCATTGATATTCCGGAAAAACCGAAACATCACGAGAACCGCGAAAAGGATAGGCTCTGAGGGGTTAACTAGGGGTATCGTGTACTAAAGATGAGTACAACGCAAAGGTGTGGGGGAATTACTCAACCGATGTGGAAGAATTAATTATATTACGGGTATCAAACAAGGGTTATCCTAATGCCTCTTATCATTTAGTTATTCCTAACTACACAAGTGTAGTCTTACTAGCGATCTCGGGATGCATCACAAAACAAGTTCTAGAATCTAATATACTACCGGTTCACACTCTAAGCATTAAAGATGAATGCTTTAATTCCTACTAATCTAAGGGTGATCCTCACATTTTGGGTGGAATTTAGGTGGTAAAGGGTTTTTGTGCTAGTCATGCAACTTCCTATCCGTGAGACGCTTTTGTTAAGACTAATGGCCCACTCCTATATGTCATGAAAAATTTTAAATTTGGTGCCAAAATTACCCTAACCCACATTTTCTCATGGTTTATTACACAAATACAATTGGACAAAGCAAATAATCAAGGATAAGCATAGTTTCAAAGTTCCCGTTTTATTTTCCCTCCCTACACTTAAACTGAACATTGTCCCCAATGTTCCCCGAAAGTATCAAAGCTATGATAATAGAAGGTAATTAAAAACGAAAGAAACTAATACTCCCCTGATTAGCTCGGTAGGATCCGTGTAAAGTGGTGGTTAAATTCTTTCCAAGAAAAATGTATGCGTGAAAAGCTCCTTCCAACCTTATGTATCTTCTTCTTGATAAATAAAACCTGCACACTTGGAGAAAACAAACGAAACCTTCGCTTAAAATCGGCGGTAATAATATATATAAGACTCTAGTAAACTAGGATATAATGCTTGTGGAATGGATGTTTACAGAATTTCTGGAAAATTAAGACCTGGAAAATTCCAAAAAATTTATAAGTAGTTCAGGAAACGAGAAAAAGTAATCTGTTGTTTTTACACCTTCCTGACACCGTCAGGTTGCGATCCTGACGCCGTCAGGTTATCCTGACAAAAACTGGTCTGCGATTTTCTGGAAAAAATTCTGGAAAATTTACATCTTTAGAATCTGGAAAAATTTCTGCAAAACATCCATTATGACTCGATACAAGCATTTGACTCGAACAAACACACATATATATCTTTTAATTAATTGTTATTCTCATGTTTACGTTTCTTTTAAAAACGTGTGTAATCCTCCCTACACTTATCCTTTATGAAAAATACCTTTATATGCAATTAAGACGAGTTTAAAACAAAATAAAGCATTTTTACAAATTTAAACATGAGAATAAACAATCAATAAAGGATATATGACACTAACAAGCAAACAATTAAGCATGGTGTTAATACAAATAAGCCATAAAAATGTTTATTTATATTTTACGATCTTCTAATGTTTTGTCGATAACAAACGTAAAATCATTTTAACGAAACAAATAGAATACGTAAATAGTTTGAGTTAATAGTTTCCTAACACACTTACGTTTTCACATAAAACACTAAAACAAGTATAAGTGATTTTATGATTTAAATACATATGTACAACAACTAGTGTTTACATATTGGGTTAACATATACTTAAGCTAAGTATACTAAAATGGGTAAAAACATGTATATACTAAATGGGTAAAAACTAGCAAATGGTATTGACCCATAACCCATGGTTTTATATATACCATTTAACAAAGTTCATTGTATCTAGAAAAAAAACCATGGATCAACCCATAAACCATGACCCATGACCCATAACCAAAAATACCCATGGGCAAAGAGGAGCGTTCCACGGATCCCTGGCTTTGTGCTAGCCGGATCCCAAGTGGAAGGGATCCGTGGGATCCGGGGAACAGTAGAGAATTTTCTCTATAAATAGAGAGCCATTTCTTCCTTTCTATTCATAACTTTACACACATACTTTCCCCAAGTATTCTAACCCTCTAACCTCAGATCCAAGTGATCTATGTAGTTTGTCTTTTGTTTTTGTGTGATCTTCTAGGTTCCTCTTTAAGGAGAGATCACCACTTCTTGAAGACGTGCAAGCTCAAGTCCATGAGTTGCCATGTTTCGTCATCATCAAGACAACTAAGGTTCTCTTGTTGATAGTTCTTCCTTTCTCCATAGATGTTGGGTTGAAGGCATTAGTGAAGAATGCCGAAAGTGTCAAGATGAAATCATTAGTGAAAGATGTTCATCATCCGTGTCTAAGCATTATTGAAGAATGCTAAAGGTGTCAAAACGAAGGCATTAGTGAAGGGTGTTAAGCGTTGTGTCAAAGGCATTAGTGAAGGATGCCGAAGAATCAAATCAAGTAGCATTTGGGAAGAATGCCTAGGTCGTATAATCGATGAGGTGCATCGTTATACATATAAGTATTTGTTTATTTACAAGGATAGTGATATCCTTGATGGTGTTGTAACAAGGAGTAGATCTCCTTGAGATTAGGTGTTGTGTCGTGAAGGGTAGTAGTTCCTCCATAGTAATGGAACTAGGTGCTTAGCCTAGTACCTAATAAAGGGTAGGCGACGTTGTGATAGGATTAGTTCTCCTTGGTGTGAAAGAACTCGGTGGTTAGCCTAGCACCGTATAAAGGGTAGGCGACGTTGTGTTAGGTGTAGTTCGCCTTGGTGTGAAGGAACTCGGTATTTAGCTTTGTACCGGAAAAAGGTTAAGCGACGTTGTGAAGGCTTCTCCGCCATAAGGAGTTGGTGTAGTGCTTACGAACTCTCGAGTAGGTGACTCGGGGAGTGGAGTAGGGCAAGGAAGGTGTCCTTGTAGCCGAACCACTATAAATAACTTGTGTCGTGGTGATGTGCTTCTTACTCTTTATCTTTCATTACACGTTTATATATCTATCTATCAACGTCCAACATAAACAACCAAATAGATTGACATAAGTCGATCTAAATATTTAAAAGGAAGTTTTAAATTGGTAAAACTATTCAACCCCCCCCCCCTTCTAGTTTTCCACAATTGGCATCAGAGCTTCGTTACCAAGTTTCTTAGAGTATGTTGTACTTTAAAAACTTGATACGATCCATGTATGTTTGAAAACTACAAAGAAGGATTATTTTTGTCATATTTTAAAAATCAGTATATTGTTTATTGTTGGACAATGATAGAATGCTCTAATATTTTTTTTCTCTCTTAAAGCATTATCCATAATTGGATTTGGAGTTACCAAGAAAATCATAAAGAATTTATCTAAATATTTCTTTTCGCAAAAAGAATTTTTAAGTATTCTTAAAACATAAATCTAGAGATTCCAAGAAGATCACAAAACATCTAAATACTTCTTTTCTTTAAAAGAATATTTGGCAAATGTATGATCTTTAATTACATACCTTATTATTATTATTAAAATCTTAGTTGCATGATTTATTAGTAATTGTTCTAGTAGTTATTCATATTATAGTCTTCATCAAATTAATTTTCTCCGACTTATTTGTATAGACTTCATTATCAACTTGTAATAATGATATCTTGGTTATTCGATAACCTCAATCATTATTCATCACAAAAGATTTATTGACACTTCATCTATGTCAATAAATATCCATGTGAAACTTCTTATATTATGATAAAATGGGATTTTATTATAATGTTTGAAAAGCTTCCCAAGAATTATGACTAATTCTTAAAAAGGGAACCTCGTCTAAAAGGAATAGTATTAAATCGTCAAAACCTCAAACCACAAATTTTTAGAACCTTAACACCAAAACACTAGGCGTTTTAGAACTCCCAAACCAAAGTTATCAAGGAATTTTTGAGCTGATTTTTGCTGTCATGCCGGATCCCTAAGTGTATACTAGCTGGATCCCATATGAGAGGGATCCGCGGGATCCATGCAACAGAAGACAGTATAAGCTAAAACAATTGATCACTGTGGATGTTCCACAATCATACTCACTCTAAAGACTCACGAACAAAAACTCAGGTACTGTCCATAGGAGCAAATTGATCATTCTTCTCAAGCTTAACAATCACTTGTGTAAGTATAATCTTCACTACATTGTTAATTTAATTCCTTGATTCTTAGAATTACAATTCCTTCATCTTTAAGAGTTGGGTTCAAATGGGTTTATCATAATTTGTCAACACATTGTTTTCTAAGATAATCTAAATCAAAGAATTAACATTGTTAATACAAATTAAACACATTTCTTGAACTCAACAAAGATGATGAGAGCAAAATTGTGATCAAACCCTCTAGGTTACTATTCACCATTAACACCACATTGTGGTTGTGTTGTTTAGGAACATCATGCCAAGCAATAAGCAACAAGATTACCAAGACACCACTCACTACATTCCCATGTACCATAGGAAAAATGGATTAAGTCCGGACGATAGGAAAGCCTTTAAGTTGCTTGAAAGGAGACTCTTTCATGAAGGTAGAGTTGTTGATCCATCATTCCTTGCAAATATCAACATGAGGGAAGTATTTGGAACTATTGGGTTTGATTGTTTATTGGATATAAACGAGCAAATTTGCCCGGTCTTTGTGCTTGAGTTCTACAAGACTATGGGTATAATTAGAAATGATGATGGGTCCATTTCAATTGAATTCACTATAAATGGACACGAGTTCACCCTTTCACTTAAGGATTTTGGAAGAATAGTAGGGGTGCCACATGATGGTGTTTGCATGTACTCTAATGAGTGGTCGTTGGAGGAATTACACTCTATGGTTGATCATCATGACATTTATCACACAATAATCCCGGAAGCAACCACGGTAAGGGACACCGTGTTTATGCCAAGAGCATCCCCTTCAAGGGTGACTAGAAAGTCGAAAGTGATCTATAGGGATCCTTTTCAAATGGAGCTTTCGGAGATGTATGCATTATATAGAAAATGGGAAGTTGTGATAAGGGAGAATGTGGTGTGTCTAGTAGGAAACAAGGATCACCCCAACGCATGTCTAAGCTTCATGATCTATTGTCTTGTGACCGAGACCCGTTTCAACATTGCCTACTACATGATCAAGAGAATGGCAAGTGTAAGAAGCATGGACAAAATGGTGCTTCCATATGCAATGCTTCTAACCCGGCTTGCCAAATTCATCTTTGCATTAGACCCTTCTCCACAATCCTTGGATCATAGCTTTTGCAATAAGGTTATGGTACAATTAACCGAGGGTAGAACAACAAGGTTTATGGTGGAAGGCAAGAGGCCACACCCACCCACGGATTCCTCAGACGAGAGGGAAAGGCAAGGAGAAGGTGAAGGTGAAGGGAGTAGTAGCAACCCACTTGAAAATATCAATCTTGACCCCTTGGACTACATTAACCAATTGCCAAACATCCCTAATGAATCACCCGAATGGCAACAAACCAAGGGAATCTTCAAATGCTTCACCAATTTCTTGAGGAAAAAGAAGTGAAGATAGAGAGTGGAGGACGGGTGAAGAAGTGAAGGAGGAGAAGAAAGGTAAGGTCTTAGAACTCAAATGTATGATGAACAATTTCAAACAATGGCTTGTAAACACTTTAAACTATGCTCGTAGTATGTAGGTATTGCCATATCTTGGCACTAAACAATCCTAACTTAGGTATTTGGAAAATGAGATTTTACGACTCCTTTAGTGGTCGTCGTCACTCATTCTAGGAATTTTGGCTCTTCCTACTTTGATGTACATTATATTAGTTGTGAACTTGCATTTAGTCCTCATAGAAACAACTAGGAAAAGCATTTACTATAAAGTGCAAAGTTGCACATTTCCTGAAAGCTCTCTGATCTGCAGTTGGCGGATCCCAGCTTTTGAACTAGCCGGATCCCTCCCATAAGGGAACCGCGGGATCCGTGGCATCTGATACACAATACTGATTTGGCTACATATAAATAGTCTACTTGATCACCTCAACCATGTCAAACATAAGATACTAGAGCCAACTAAGTCTTCCTCAAATAATTGAAAACCTCACCCTCATTCGTGGCTTATCTAGGATATTTTTTTTAAATGTTTTTGATTTGTCAACTAGTCAAAACTCACCATAATTCCGCTCCAACACTCACACATCATCTATCACGTATAACACTTAGTTAGGTATATCTTTTAATTTTAGCAAATTAATCTCAATCACCTTTGACTCAAAATTAGGCTCAAAAATTAGTTTTTCATTTCTCTTTATTTTTAAAGTTTTTAGTAAATTCCTCTTAGGACATCATCTGACTTCTAAGACTTGTTATCACCATTTCTCCACATCAAATTAAATGGAATCCTTGTCAAACATATAGTTAGACTACCCAAGGTCAATTTTTTTTTTGGCCAAAACCATCATTAAGCACCATTACTTGTTATGGTTGAGGATTTGAGATACCCAACTGCTAAAGAATTCAAAATTAAGTCAAAACCTCGAAATCAATTGATAATAAACCTTACAAAAGCATAATCATTTCACCTAAAACCTATCTGATAGCCGGATCCCTGGTCTTTAACCAGGCGGATCCCTGCTGAGAGGGATCCGTAGCTACAGAGAGCCTCAATCAGCTTCCATATTCAGATTCAAGTCACCTTTTGGTTCTCTAACCACTTTTAGCATTCATTTATTATCCTCCTAGAGCTGATCAAAACCTTAAGAGCATGCCTAGTCTTCTAATTGGCCAAGAATTTAATTTCTTAATTCAAATTATTCTTTATAAACCAAACAACCTTAGGATTAAGTCACCACTCTCACTCACATATCAAAAATCAGCAACTAAGAAGTTCTTGCAAGCATTATCATCACTATGACTAAGGATCTTAGCAACAACTCTTCAACCATAGGATCATCCAAAAGAAAAGGTCAAATGATCCATGAAATCTCATCCACCGAAACATCTCCCATTAGAGATAATGATGCTAGAATTTCACCTCATCAAACTCATCCAAAAGCTAAGAGAACCGCAAGGATTATCATCAAACCTTTCGGACTAGAAAAAGGATCATCTAGTTCAAAACCAAACATGGCTAGTTCTAGCAAGCCATCAAAACCATCATTCATTGAGCATGGTCTACATTCGTCGAATGAGCCTCTCCCTCACCCAAACATCTATTCATTATTTCACTCACCACAAAGAAACTCCCATTCACCAACCTTTTCGTTAAATAGGGAACCACCTACAACACCAACAAGCCCATCATGGGAGACAAGGAACAACCTTGATCATATGGAAGAAGTTCCATTACCACCCTCATTTTTAGAACCACTTTCTACCTCTCAAAATGAAGACCCGCAAACACACATTGAGCCTCCTCAAAATATCCATTTCCCTCCGGGCTCAAACCAAGACAATAATTGTCCAAATTGTCTAAACACTCAAGGACTTGTTCAAGAAGTACGAAATGAGATACATTTCATGTTTAATCATCTTCTTGCAAAGTTGGATCAAATCAACAAGTCCACTCATCCCTAGACTCATGCACATTTTAGCATTTTAAGTCTAGTAACTAGTTAGTATTTAGTGGTACTTGTATGTCCTAGTTCATTCTCTTAGTTTTCGAGATTTGTTTGGTTATCTCTTGTTTTATTGAATGAACATTTATATGCTTTACTTATTTTGTGCGTTGTGCTCTTTATTGCACATATATTGTCTCCACACTAGCATTGTTTGACACATCTTCACTGCTGAAGAAAATGACACCAGATAGCCGGATCCCTCCATAATGCCTAGACGGATCCCTCCAATAAGGGAACCGTGGTACAGAAGCACATATTTCTACTAACTTGAGTTTTATTTGCAGGAAATTATGCACTATACTCTTGTTTTCTAACCTTTACTTTGTAGATTTTCAAAATAACACATGAAGATTTTGACACCATAAAGCTAGGGGGAGCTTTGTGTCAAACGTAATTGCAAATACATTTGCAACTTAATCCAATCTTGGATTATACTTCATGACACCCCATTGCAACTTTGCAATCTTCAAGGGGGAGCACGCTTTTCGTCACTTAGACGAACCATTTGCAAACATAATTGCAAACACAATTAGTTTATCTTACGTCATGTTCTTGACGCCCTTTCAAAGGGATGGACTCGTCAAGGGGGAGTTAAGACGAGTACCATTCCCGTCACTTGCTCTCTTTACATTTTTTACATACCTTTTCTTATAAAAATTGTGTTAGTTTTTTTTAACACTTTTTGTTTCGACAAAAAGGGGGAGAAGAAAGTAAAAACTACAAATTCAAACTTTTACGAATTTTAGCTTTTCCTTAAAATAATTTTATGTTTTGTCATCAACAAAAAGGGGGAGATTGTTAATACAAATAAGCCATAAAAACGTTTATTTATATTTTACGATCTTCTAATGTTTTGTCGATAACAAACGTAAAATCATTTTAACGAAACAAATAGAATACGTAAATAGTTTGAGTTAATAGTTTCCTAACACACTTACGTTTTCACATAAAACACTAAAACAAGTATAAGTGATTTTATGATTTAAATACATATGTACAACAACTAGTGTTTACATATTGGGTTAACATATACTTAAGCTAAGTATACTAAAATGGGTAAAAACAAGTATATACTAAATGGGTAAAAACTAGCAAATGGTATTGACCCATAACCCACGGTTTTATATATACCATTTAACCAAGTTCATTGTATCTAGAAAAAACCATGGATCAACCCATAAACCATGACCCATGACCCATAACCAAAAATACCCATGGGCAAAGAGGATCGTTCCACGGATCCCTGGCTTTATGCTAGCCGGATCCCAAGTGGAAGGGATCCGTGGGATCTGGGGAACAGTAGAGAATTTTCTCTATAAATAGAGAGCCATTTCTTCCTTTCTATTCATAACTTTACACACATACTTTCCCCAAGTATTTTAACCCTCTAACCTCAGATCCAAGTGATCTATGTAGTTTGTCTTTTGTTTTTGTGTGATCTTCTAGGTTCCTCTTTAAGGAGAGATCACCACTTCTTGAAGACGTGCAAGCTCAAGTCCATGAGTTGCCATGCTTCGTCATCATTAAGACAACTAAGGTTCTCTTGTTGATAGTTCTTCCTTTCTCCATAGATGTTGGGTTGAAGGCATTAGTGAAGAATGCCGAAAGTGTCAAGATGAAAGCATTAGTGAAAGATGTTCATCATCCATGTCTAAGCATTATTGAAGAATGCTAAAGGTGTCAAAACGAAGGCATTAGTGAAGGGTGCCAAGCGTTATGTCAAAGGCATTAGTGAAGGATGCCGAAGAATCAAATCAAGTAGCATTTGGGAAGAATGCCTAGGTCTTATAATCGATGAGGTGCATCGTTATACATATAAGTATTTGTTTATTTACAAGGATGGCGATATCCTTGATGGTGTTGTAACAAGGAGTAGATCTCCTTGAGATTAGGTGTTGTGTCGTGAAGGGTAGTAGTTCCTCTATAGTAATGGAACTAGGTGCTTAGCCTAGTACCTAATAAAGGGTAGGCGACGTTGTGATAGGATTAGTTCTCCTTGGTGTGAAAGAACTCGGTGGTTAGCCTAGCACCGTATAAAGGGTAGGCGACGTTGTGTTAGGTGTAGTTCGCCTTGGTGTGAAGGAACTCGGCATTTAGCTTTGTACCGGAAAAAGGTTAAGCGACGTTGTGAAGGCTTCTCTGCCATAAGGAGTTGGTGTAGTGCTTACGAACTCTCGAGTAGGTGACTCGGGGAGTGGAGTAGGGCAAGGAAGGTGTCCTTGTAGCCGAACCACTATAAATAACTTGTGTCGTGGTGATGTGCTTCTTACTCTTTATCTTTCATTACACGTTTATATATCTATCTATCAACGTCCAACATAAACAACCAAATAGATTGACATAAGTCGATCTAAATATTTAAAAGGAAGTTTTAAATTGGTAAAACTATTCAACCCCCCCCCCCTTCTAGTTTTCCACACGTGGGTTGCCTCCCACAAAGCGCTTTTCTTTATTTATGAGTCTTGTAGCTAGACTCGTAGTCGTGCCACTACGTAACTTCATTACCGTCATCTCCTTCCTTATGACGGTCTCTAGTGGTTGGTTCCATGTTGTAGAAGTGCCCTATGATACACCTCTCTAAGTGTTCGTCCTCTCCCCACTTATTTCTATATTCCAGTCCTAAGTTCAAGCAATCCTTATAGAAACCGAAAATCTTGGCCATAACATAATCTACTCCTTTTTCCTTATCCTCATTACTCCTATAATAGACCGACAGTTTAAGTTCCTTTTCATCATTAGAGAGTGATGAAAACTTCTCAATCTTAAACGGAATTTGGTAAGCTATGTCGTCGGTCTCATCCTTGAATCGCACTATTCCTAAAGAGGGATCATAAGTCATCCCGGTGTTTTCTATGAAAGGTTTTCCTAGAATAACGTGGGACAAGCTAGGATCTATGGTCGTGCTAATATCATCCACAATTATGAAGTCCGTAGGAAACGTGAAACTACCTACATAAACAGGCAATCCCTTAATTCTACCAAGAAAATTGCAACCAACACTAGGATTATCGGGGTCTTGCCTAGTTGGAATAGGCTTCTTCATTACCCAATTGTAGTAGGTGCTAGTTATTATGTTGATTGGGGACTTGCGATCAATGTAGGCCTTTGCCATGAAAAAGTGTCCTATGCAACATGGTATGTTAAGATTCCAAGGGTTTCCAAACTTGATTCTAGGGCTTTTCCTAACATACATGTGACGGAGGTCACGCACTAAGTGAGGGTGGCGAGATAGTTCTTCTTCCGTAGGAAACTTATTGAAATAGTCATTGTCTACATCATTCACTTCCTCGGTTGTTTCATTCGCCGGTGCTTCCTTAACCTTAAGTATTATCTCATGGTTCGCTTCGTCATTTGTTTTATTAGGTTTCACTAAGGCGATGGTATTGACGAATTGAACGTGCTTAGCTAACTTACTTGGGTCCTTAATCTCTACACCGGAAGGCTCGGGAGTTGAGATAGCATTAACCTTCCTATCACTATTGGTCATGGCTTTCAAAAGGTTATCTATCTTCCTATCCATTTCGGCTTGTTGTTGGTTAAAGCGGTCCGAGAGCTTAGCTATTTGGGCTTCTTGGGATGCGACTAGGTTTTGCAACATCCCTTCAATGTTTTGTTGGTTAGGACCGTGAGATGGGGGCCATGAGAAATCATTGGAAGTGAATTCTTTGGTTTGCCCCCAATAGAAGTCGGGCTCGCTCGTCCAAGCTTCTCGGGTATCGTTGAAATTCCTAGGTTCGGGTGTTGTAGGGAATCTTCCTCCCGTTCCATTAATACGCGAGGATGCGTAGTCAACGGAAGCATGTTCGGGGAATCGGGTGCAAGTGCGCGTGTTATGAGGATCACTACACGGCTCACATGAGGAAGAAACTTTGTTCACATGGCGTGAAGACTTAGGATTTTTGTAGGAGCTCATTAGGAATTTTACTTGATCTTCAAGCTCGATCATCCTACGGTCAGAAGATTGTGAGTCAATTGGAGGCAAGGAGATTGCCTTTACGGTTTTGGGCAACTCACGGGGGTCATTCCAACTTTCGTTGTCATAGAGAGCAAGGTCCTCTATTATACCCCATGATTCTTCCGCGGTGAGATCACTAAGTTTTCCACCGGCCGCTTGGTCAATGGATCGCTTAGTGGGGAAGTTGACATGATCATAGAAAAGTTGGACTTGGAGCCAAAGATCAATGCCATGATGAGGGACTTTATGAAGTAAGTCCTTGAATCGAGTCCATGCTTCGTAGAGAGATTCACCTTGACGTTGTTGGAACATCAAGATGTCATTCCTAAGTTTAGTGGTTCTCCCCGGTGGGAAAAATTGAGCAAGGAAGTGAGAGGTGAGATCATCCCAACTTGAGATGGAGCCGGCGGGAAGTCGCTCAATCCAATTACTAGCTTGGTCCCGTAGAGAGAATTGGAAGAGACGCAGGCGCGTGGTCTCCCGAGTAGTAGCATCAAGGTCGATGGAATCGACAATTTTAAGGAAATCCCTTAGATGCTGATTTGGATCTTCGGAACGAAGTCCATGGAATGCACATCCGTTTTGCACCAACCGGATGGTGTCGGATCGCAGGGCCGTAGTTTGGGCTTGGTTGGGAAGCTCAATGGTGTTCCTATAGCCTAGGTGGCTTGGTCTCGAGTATTCACCAAGAGTATAGGCTCTTGGCGGGTCATTTGGTGGTAGGTTGATGAATGGTGGTTGGTTATCACCTTCCATGATGAAAAGTGATGGGATTACGAACAAAGGTCACGAAGAAGGGGGATAGACTACGAGGAAGCTAAAAATGAGAGAAAAAAAAATTTACTTGATAGGAATCAAGCAAAGAAACCTAAACGAGGTGGACTACTAACTAGCTATTCTATTCCCCGGCAGCGGCGCCAAAAACTTGATAACGCTACACGCGTCGTTCGGGGTCAAAGGAACTTCCTTTTCTTCGAGCAAGTTTTATAACACCCTAGGCAGTGAACCTAATCGTTGTAGTGTAGTGTTAGGGTAAGCCACGGGTATTGATATCGTTCTCTAGGGGAATAGGAATGCTAGTAAGAAGTTACTACGCTAAGGTTGGGGTTGAGGAAGATTATTTTTTATCTTTTTTATATTTTTTTAGAAAATGGAAAGGTACGAATCTCGGGGTTTGGATTTGGGGGTTGGTATTTCTACCGATTACTCTACTTAACTAATTATCTAATCTAAGGTGTATGTAGTCTATGTCTAATTATTGTGTGCTCGTATGATAGTTTAAAGATGTGTTTACTTAGGTTTTATTACTCCTTAATTATCTCCTATTGATGGTTGAATTATCACGTCCTTATTCTTAATCGCGTTGTGTGTCTAAAGTCGTAGGGTATGCGTTTATCCCTAACTCTTTGAAACTACCAAAGGGTCTCGTCTACAAAATCTCTAGGAATTATAAACTCTAACTCTAAGGTACTTTTTGGATGGTTTAGCCTACAACTACTCTAGGTGTTATAGCCTAAGGTTCACAAAGATTAATCAAGCATTAACTACACAACGAATGACCTATCGCATTACTAGATCATTAACAATCAAGATAAGAGACAACCAATCAATATTCAATAATCAAGTTTCATATTCCCTAAGCAAACACACAAGTAAATTAGCCGGACATGGAGAACATGCAAGCATACACACAAATAATTGAAGACATAATTGAATTAATGAAGTAAAGCACTTATCTTGTGGTAAGATAGGGTTTGGAAACCTAAAATACTGTACAAGACAGCCTTGGTTCGGTTTAGGTTTTTACTCCAAAAGACTACACACCGAAAACTAAAATATTCGGATTCTATATATAAGATTACAATCGCGACGGCGTCACCTTATGTTTTGTGACGCCGTCGGGTCGCCGTCATTAGGGTTTCGTCTTGGCCACGTTAGTCTTGCGACGGCGTCACCTTATGCTTGTGACGCCATCCCCTTCAGTCTCTGACGTCGTCTGGATCGAATCTAGGCCGTCTGAGTTGCGACGGCCTACTCTTTTAAAGCCTGACACCGTCACTTGAAAATAAGCAATTTGGCTACTGTGCCGTCGCAGAAGTGCTCCGACGGCGTCGCAATTAACACCTGACGCCGTCCCCTTGTATTTTAGCAACTTGAGTGTCTCGATTCTTGACTTTGGCCATTTTCTTCGTATATCCGCGCCTTTTCGTCCAAATAAGTGCCATTCCAGCAATTTGCCTTCAAGAGACCTAAAAAGTGAAAAGGAACGATATTAAGTAATAACGGATACAAAAGTGATCAAATAAGGGCTTAAACGACCCCTCAAAAGGTACATTTTAAAACCTTATCAATATCAGGCAGCTTTGTTTGTCTTCTAGTCTTCACAGGTGAGTAGACATCCCCAATCACATTTTCAAGAGGATGTGATTTATGAATAGAAGTGTGGGGAGTCTGAGGAACTGCAATCTCATTTGGCACATTTGAGATTTCAACATCATTGGCTTGAGCTCCCTCTGTAACTGGAGTTGGAATTTCCACTTCTGGTGTCGTAGTGGAAACTTCTGGCCTAGCAGTGGAATCTGAATTTCCACTGCTTTCAAAATTTTCAGCATTCAAGTTGCTACTTCCTTCCTTTCCAAAATCATTAGAAGGGTGAGCATCTCCAGTTTTTGGTATATCATCATTATCTGCATAGTCCCAAAGTGGTAGACTGAATTCATCTTGATCATCTACATGATCCTTTCTTGGTTCTTCATCATCAAGAAACTCTTCTGAACCTGCAAAATCAAAAGAAGATGCACCTGTAGAGATAGGCACATAATTCATAGTATTGGTTAGAGTATCAAGATTAAACAGCCTTTCTGGACCAGTTCCTTTGAGATTTACTTTGTTTTCTAGGAACTCGACATGCAGATTTCTTCAATCTTTTGGGTTCTTAAGTTGAATACTCTAAAAGCTTTGCTGACCATGGAATACCCAACAAAATGCCCTTCATCAGATTTTTCATCAAACTTTCCCAGATAATCTATGGTATTGAGAATAGATACATGACATCCAAATGGTCTCATGAAGTCAAGGATAGGAGGTCTACCCCTAAATAACTCAGAAGGAGTCTTTTTCTTTGTTTTTACCACTAAAACCCTGTTTTGCACATAACATGCAGTGTTAACTGCTTCAGCCCAAAAAGTGATTGGCAATTTAGAATCTGCCAACATGGTTCTAGCAGCCTCTATAAGTGTCATGTTCCTCCTCTCAGCAACACCATTTTGTTGAGGAGTTCTAGCAACACTAAATTCTCTTTTAATACCTTTATCTCTGCAAAAATCATCCATAACTCTATTCTTAAACTCTGTCCCATTGTCACACCTGATAATTTTCACTTTGAAATCATATTGGTTTTCTACTTGTGTGATAAAATTCTTAAGGATGCCAGTTGTTTCATCCTTGGTTCTAAGAAAGAAAACCCGTGTAAACCTGCTGAAATCATCAGTTACAACAAGACAATACTTTTTAAGATTTAAGCTGCTCACAGATGTAGGACCAAACAAGTCCATATGTAAAATTTGAAGTGGGTGAGCAATAGAGTTAACCAACTTTGACCTGCAAGAAGCTTTGTGTTGTTTGCCTTTAAGGCAAGCCACACAGGTTTGATCATTTTCAAGTCTTTTCTGAGGTAAGCCTCTCACCAAACCATCTTTGACAATCTTATTAATGGTTTTGAAGTTAACATGACCAAGTCTTCTATGCCATAACATGGATTCATCCACTGTGGCCTTTGCAAGCAAGCAAGCATAATCATCTTTAGCAATAATGTTATTCATATCAAAGCTATATAGGTTGCCTTTTCTAGGAATTTTAAGAAGAATCTGACTTTCATCAGGCATCTTAAAATCCTTAGAGAGAACAAAGCACATATCTTTGGTAAAAAGAACATTGTTCTTTTTGTCACACATTTGTGACACACTAAAAAGATTATACTTAAGCTCTTTTACATATTACACAGGTTCAAAGTCCAAGTTACCAGTTTTGATGACTCCTTTACCAGCAACCTTTCCATTAACTCCACCTCCAAAACTGACATACTGTCCATCATAGTGTTCAAAATCTGAGAGATAGGACTTGTTGCCAGTCATGTGCCTTGAACACCCACTATCTGTATATCCTTGATCTGATCTTTTTGTCCTTGGATGTTCCTGCACATATAAGTAAAGAGTTAGTTTCTTTTGGGGACCCAAGCCATGATTGACTTGGATCTGCCTCGTGTATCAATATAGTTAAATCTATCAAAGGTCAATGATACACAATTAGGATTGGTTGTAGAGGTAGTTCCTTTAGGTTTCCATTCCCAACATGTTGAGGCCTTCACAGCATTGCCCATGTCCCCCTTTTTCTTGTTTACAACCCTTGCAGTGGTAACTTTTGAATGAGCAGTGGAAACTGCTGGTTTGGTTTTAGGTACCCACTGTTGGTTATAATGAACCTTTTTAGTTTGAAAAGTTCCTTTCTCTGTTTGTGCAGATTTTGCAAAAGTTGTTTTGTACTTTGCACTTTTAACAGGTGACTTAGGGTGAGTAGTGTTAACAGTTTTTGCAGTGGCAAAAGTTTTGAGGCCACTTCTTAGTTGAACTGCTCTTGGGATCATTTTGCAATGTAAATTAGGGTGTACATTATTTTGAAACCTGTTAGACTCTACCCTTTTATTCCCATGGACTTCCCTTCTCCCAACATGATAGTCACAGTAAGCATGTAAATGATCAAAACTACCACAGATATAGCATGCCTCATTGTACATCACAAAATCACTACCTAGTTGTTGAGATTTAACATGATTCCAACTCCTCTGGTTACCCTTAGGAGCTGTAGGCTTGTTCATATACATCTCAGCATACCTTACAGTTGATCTAGGTTTATTAACTGGTTTCCTAGGTTCCTCTGTAACAGTATTAATAACTTTTGGGATAGAAGTCTCTTCATTCCTTTTAACATTTTCATCAACAACTGATGAGTCACTAAAACTTTCAAAAACATCATTTTCCTTCTTAACCTCTTCCTCACACTTCACAGTTGTGTCCTTTAAAGGACCATATTCACGTTCAAGATCCTGAAACTCTTCTAAGCCTGTATGAGCTAAATCTATACCTGGAGGTGATGGAACACCTCTTAGTGGTGGAGGCACTATGTTATAACCCATACCAGACTTAACTTTACTATGAATTTGAGCATTCCAGATTTTATAAATTGACTTAGATTGATAATAACAGGTGTCTACAGTTAAATTGACATTTTCATTTATCTTTTTAAGTTTTTGAAGCTCTTTTTGGTATGCCTCATTCACAGTTGTTTTATGATCTATTTCTCTTCTAAGAAAAATCATATCATCACTATATTTTGACTCATTTTCTCTATAGTGATCTATTTGTTTCTCTAATACTGCTATAGCTCTCCTAAGATTTGATACAGTATAATTAGCAGTATACAACTCTTGTCTTTCTTTAGAATGTAGATCATTAAGCCTTTCAACTTCTCTAGCAGCCCTACATGTTTTAGAACAACTTTCAAAGTTTTGTACCTCAGAGTCAGAGAAAGCCATGAGAGCAAATTCAGTAGACACAAGAGCAGCATCTGAAGATTCTTCCTCTTGTTCATCAGCCATGAAACTCCAATCATAGCTCACACCATCAATAGCCAACATTGACTTTGGTTCTTCCACAGTTGGTTCCTTCTTTTGCTTGTACCAAGTAGACCTGTTGTCCTTGGTCTTTGGTCTTCTACATTCTCTAGCAAAGTGTCCCAACTTGTGGCAGTTAAAACACTCCACTTTCTTCTTATCAAAGCCTGCAGCTTCACCATCATTGATGTGAATAGGCTTTCCAGTCTTCTTGTAGAATTTCCTAGCCCTCATGCTAAGAAGAGCTATCTGCCACTTTATGTCCATCTCTTCCAAGTCATCTTCATCAATTTGCTCTATGACTTCATGAGTTAGTATAGAGCCATTAACTTGAGTGGAGATAAAAGCATAAAAGGTAGAATCTCCAATACTAGCAATCTTCTTCTTTGAACCTGCAGTGGTAACACTAACATTACCAGTGGAAACTGTAGAACCAGCAGTGGCAATATCATCATCACTGTCATCTTCAGAATCATCATTGTCAACAGAGGTTGACATCAAATCCAAGCTGCTTGAGCTTGTACCAAGTTTCCCTGCCTTCTTCAGTCTTTGTTCAATGAGTTTAAAGTTGTTGTAAAGATCACTGAGCTTCATTGTTTCAATGTCTGCTTTGTTTTCCCAGACTGTAACATTAGTTTGAAACTCTGAAGGCAAACTTCTTAGAAACTTCAAATTGAGGTCTTCCTTTTCTACCTCAATGCCAAACACAGTCAGTTGTGTGACAATCTTCTGGAGTTTGGTGAAGATGCTATCAAGTGAGTCATTGCTTGAAGCAGAGAAGTTTTCATAACTTTGCTTCAACAATGTATTTTGTGTCTTCTTTGTGGCATCATTACCACCAAACACTGAGCAAATCTCTTCAAAAAGTTCTTTTGCAGTCTTGAACTTGCTGAAAGCTATGATCTGGTCTCTAGGAAGAGTCATCAGCAACAAACTTCTAGCCTTTAGATCATTCTTTTTCAATGCCTTTTCAGTACTAGATTCAGGCACAGAAACAGTCACCACTTCTGTGTCACCAACCTTCTGTATCTTTGACACAGGCATGAATAACCCTTGTTTGAAACCTGTATTATAATTACTTCTTCCACATCGGTTGAGTAATTACCCCACACCCTTGGGATGTACTCATCTTTAGTACACGATACCCCTAGTTAACCCCTCAGAGCTAATCCTTTTTGTGGTTCTCGTGATGTTTTGGTTTTCCGAAATATCAATGAAGAACATTGTTTACAATCCACCCCTAAATGTACACCCAAATCGCCTTAGCCTACCTTGTATGCACTCACCTTTAGTGCATTATTGTTATCATTACTTAACCCTTAGTTCAAATATCTAGTTACTTGCATGGTTGCTAAGTCGAGTTATATCTTTTGTACAGAGTTTTGGGACGACTGGGACTCATGGGTAAAAAGTAATATTTTATGGAGTAACGGAAAAGAACGATAAATTCAAATTCTCTTTGTCTACGTAATTAAATACTCCAAGTGTTTTGATCTTTTCAAATCGGGTCAATTAGTGTTAGAGAAATAAAAACTCAAGTGTAGGGATGCTCCTATAAATTCCTTATATTTGATGTTATCGTAGAGGATGGTAGAGTAAAAATGTATGAAAAAAAATCGAAAAAAAGTGAGTGTTCTAAAAATAAAAATAAGTAAACAAAATGAAAAATGAAGAAAAAACATACGGGCTACCATCCTATATTTTTCTTTATATTTATGTCTTTAAATTTATGTTTGTTTTGTTTCAAGTTATCTAGAGTTAGTGAGTCGAGTCTTGGCTTAGCACCGCCACGCTTTTCATGCTTGTAACATAAGATTTTTGACTTGCCACCACTAAATATCCCTATCCAACAAAACCCTTTGTTTCCCTACCGTAAGCCTAACGTTACAACCCTTGTAAAGACCTCTTAGATAGTTGTTCCTAGGTGCATACGCCAAAGCGGTGGAGGTTTGATCTAGTCTCAAGCTTATGGTAATCTATGTACTATGTCAGATAATGAGTGTTTATCTTCCATTTCTATTTATTATATTTCATATAAACCCGAGAGATGAGAGAATCCAAACACCCCTTGTGAGGTGCTATTTTATAATTTCCGTTCTTGTTATGACTATTGTGGCGCTTTTACTTGTTATGGACTATTTTAAACCAATGCTTCATGCCCCCTAACTTATAAATTGATTGGCCAAAAATTACATTTGCTTGAGGACAAGCAAATACCAAGTGTAGGGATATTTAATAAGGATTTAAAACGTACGCTTTTAGGGGGTCATTTAAGCCCTAAATCAACCAATTTTATATCCGTTACTGCTTAATCTCGTTCCTTTTCACTTTTTAGGTCTTTTGGAAGCAAAATACTGGAATGGAGCACATTTGGACGAAAAGGAGCAAATACATAAAGAAAATGGCAAAGTCAAGATCGAAGCCACTCAAAGCTGATCAACAGTACCTGACGGAGTCCCAACCAAAGGGCGACGCCGTCCCTCTATGATGACTTGATCAAATCATGCACGCGACGGCTCAGTGAAAATTCTGGTCTTATAACCTGACGGCATCACGCTTTAAATAAGGAGGGCGTCACTCACAGTTTTTATCTCAGACGGCTCAGATCTAGAATCAAGACGACGTCCCAACTAAAGACCGACGGCGTCATAACTCTACGGTGACGCCGTCCCATCGATGACTTGGCCCAGACGAAACCCTAATGACGGTGAGCTGACGGCGTCCCATGCAAAAGGTGACGTCATCGCAGTTGTAAATCTATATATAGAATTTGATTTTTCTGTATTTTGAGAGGTAGACTTTTGGATAAAAAAACCCTAAATCGTTTGTAGTCCGAATTGGACAGTATCTTAGGGTCCTGTACCCTATTTTACACATCGAGATAAGTATTTTAATCCAAAGTATCATTATGTCTATCCCGTATTCGATTGATTGTGTGTATGCTTGCTTGTTTACCATGTCTAGCTAAATTTCTTGTGTGTTTGCTTAGATCTATGAAACCTAGTTATTGATTATTGTTAGGTTTTTTCTTATCTTAATTGAAATTGGCTTAGGAGTGCAACTAGGCATCTTCGTTGTATTTAATGCTTGAGTATGCTTTATGATGATATGGTATATGGATGAAATAGCCAAGGCTTGCCGATTCCGTAGGTTGTATACGAGAGATAACCTCAAAGAACTAGGGGGCACACATATCCTACGACCTTAGGAATACAACGCGTTAAGATAAGGACGTGACAACTCAACCGACCAATAAAAAGATAATTTTGGAGTAATAGTATCTACGTAAACACATTTTTAATCATCATACGAACACACTTCAATTAGACATAAGCTACCCGTAGTAACTAGATAATTAGATAATTAGATAAGTAGAGTAATCGGTAGAAGTACCACCCCCAAACCAATTGCCCCGAGATTTTACCTTGGTTTTCTAAAAAAACCATAAAAAGATAAAATAAAAAAAAAATAATCATCCTCAACCCCCACGTTTTTGTCATACATTTCTTACTAGCATTCCTATTCCCCTAGAGAACGATATCAATCCCTGAGGCTTACCCAATACTACACTACAACGATTAGATTCACTGCCTAGGAGGTTGAAAAACTTGCTCAACGAAAAGGAAGTTTCCTTCACCCCGAATGCGCCTTCCCCGCGCATCAGGCTACCATCCTACATCTATCTTTATGTTTATGTTTTGAAGTTTATGTTTGTTTTGTTTCAAGTTATCTAGTGTTACTGAGTCGAGTCTTGGCTTAGCAACGCCACGCTTTACATGCTTGTAACATAAGATTTTTGACTTGCCACCACTAAATATCCCCTATCCAACAAAACCCTTTATTTCCCTACCCTAAACCTAACGTAACAACCCTTGTAAAGACCTATTAGATAGTTATTCCTAGGGGCTTACGCCAAAGCGGTAGAGGTTTAATCTATTCTTAAGCTTATGGTAAGCTATGTACTATGCCAGGTAATGAGTGTTTATCTTCCATTTTCATTCATATTATATTTCATATAAACCCGAGAGATGAGAGAATCCAAACACCATTTGTGAGGTGCTAGTGTATAATTTCCATGCTTGTTATTACTATTGTGGCGCTTTTACTTGTTGTAGACTATTTTAAACCAATGTTTCATGCCCCCTAACTTATAAATTGATCGGCCAAAAGCACATTTTCTTGAGGACAAGCAAATACCAAGTGTAGGGATATTTGATAAGGATTCAAAATGTACACTTTTAGGGGGTCATTTAAGCCCTAATTCGACATATTTTATATCCGTTACTGCTTAAAATCGTTCCTTTTCACTTTTTAGGTCTTTTGGAAGAAAAATGCTGGAATGAGGCATATTTGGACGAAAATGAGCGAAAACATGAAGAATGGAAAAGTCAAGATCAAAGACACTCAAGGCCTGACCATTACACCTGACAGCGTCCCATCCAAAGGGCGACGTCGTCCCTCTATGAAGACTTGATCAAAAAGTGCATGCGACGGCTCAGCGGAATTTCTGGTCCTAAATCCTGACGACGTCACGCCTAATTTCTTGAATGCGTCACTCATACTTTTCACACCAGACGCCCAAGATCCAAGATTCAGGCGTGGTCCTGCATGAAGACTGACGGCGCCACACTTCTCAAGTGACGCCGTCCCATCGATGACTTGGCCCAGATGAAACCCTAATGAAGGCGACCTGACGGTGTCGCTAGAAAAAGGCGACGCCGTCGCGATTGTAAATCTATATATAATTCAATTTTTCTGTATATGAAGAGGTAGAATTTTGGAGATCAAACCCTAACTCAGTTTTAGTCCGACTTGGACAGTATTCTAGGGTCCCATACCCTATTTTACACATCAAGATAAGTTTGTTATTCCAATTTATCATCATGTCTACCCCATGTTCAATTGATTGTGTGTATGTTTGCTTGTTTAACATGTCTAGCTAAATTACTTGTGTGTTTGCTTAGATCTATGAAACCTAGTTATTGATTATTGTTAGGTTGTTTCTTATCTTAATTGATATAAGCTTAGGAGTGCAACTAGGCTTTCGTTGTGTTTATTGCGTGAATGTCTTTAGGACGATAGGGTATTCGGGGAAAATAGTTTTATACTTGTCGAACCCGTGCATTCTATAGGAGAGATACATTCATAGAACTAGGGAATACGCACCCCCTACGACTAATAGGAATACAACGCGTTAAGATAAAGGACGTGACAATTCAACCGACCAATAAAAGATAACTAGGGAGTAATAGTATCTAAGTAAACACATCTTTAATCACCATACGAGCACACCTCAATTAAACATAGCTATCCGTAGTAATTAGATAATTAGATAATTATTTAAGTAGAGAAATCGGTAGAAGTACCACCCCCAATCATATACCCCGATATTTTACCGTTGCTTTCTAAAAAAACATAAAAAAGATAAAAAAAAAATTCATCCTCAACCCCACCTTCTCGTCATAAATTTATTTCTAGCATTCCTATTCCCCTAGAGAACGATATCAATTCCTGAGGCTTACCCCATACTACACTACAACGATTAGGTTCACTGCCTAGAGGGTTGAAAAGCTTGCTCGTAGAAAAGGAGGTTTTCTCGACCCCGAACCCTGCTATCACCACCCTTTGGGTTGCTACCAAAGGAAACATATCCTCCATCAATAGGCACATAGTCAGAAATATAGGACATGTTCATTATCATGTGCCTAGAGCATCCACTCTCAACAACACCTTTGTCCAATAAGTCCATCTATGGATTGCCCTGCACAAAAAATAAGATAATTAGTTTCTCTTGGGGACCCAAGCCATGACAGACTTGGATCTGCCTTGTGCATCCATGTAATCAAATCTTTTAAGTACATAAGATGCACTATTGTCTTTGGAGACATGGTCTAAAATAGTTATCTTAGGTCTCCAAACCCAACATGCTGAAGCCTTTACAGCTTTTACCTCTTTACCCATAACAGCATTAGTGGTTGATTTTGGCTTAGCAGCAGTTACTTTTTTCCAAGCAGTAGTTACAGGTTTTCTCAAAGTAGTATTAACTTTTTTTTATCCCTGTTATTTATTAATGTTGTTCTCCTTTGAATGGGTCTATACATAGTTGAATGTGCCCCTTTTGAAAAACATAACTTTGATTGGGCAGCATTAACTATAGGTTTTATGGTAGCAGTAGTAACAGATCTAGCAGTATTTAAACCTGGTCTCATTAAGACTGCTTTTTTAACAAAAGACTTTATATTACTTTTACAGTTATAATGCAAGTGATCAAAACTACCACAAATAAAAAAAGGTTTATTATTCATAACAAAATCACTCCCTAGTCTATTATACATCAAATTTTTCCAATTTCTTTTATTTCCTCTACAACTAGAAGTGTTCTTATTACAAGGTTCTATTGTTTCTACATTTTCTCTAGCAGCAGTTGTAGAAACAGTTTTATTTTGGACTCTAGGTGTGACCACAGCTTCATTCTCATCATCTGACACCCATTCCTCTATCACTAGGGCATCAGACTTTCTTATATCCTGCTCAGACTCTCCTCTATCAAACATCTTATCTCTAGGGGTCTTAAAAACCTTTTCCTTTTCTGTTTTAACAATCTTTTCCTCCCTTGTAAAAGACAAATCAGGCATAGGGGGACAAACATTTCCAGATACATGAGGTGCAACATCATGGTACCCTATTCCTTTCTTATATCCTATTCCTTTCATCTTATTATAAATCTGACTGTCTATCATTTTGTTAACTTCTTTAGAGTTATGTTCATTTTTGTCAACATGCAACTCAATACTTTCTTTATTTATTTGAACCTTTTCTTTTTCTGTTTGAACCTGATCATATTTAGTTTTAAGCTCATCAATGGTTTGATCTCTTAGATATACTTCAACTTCTAACGTTCTAATGTTCTCACACAAAACAAGTTCATTAGATTTTGAAGAATTCTAACCTAGCCTCAACAGATTTGAAACCCTCTTTATAGCCTAAAAGTAATAACCTAGCATCTTCAAGTTCTTTAAACACTCTATTATACTCAGATTTATAAAAACAAATATCTGAACAACATGACTCAAAGGATACCTCAAAGTCTGATCCTGAAGAACTTAAACTTGATGAATATGTCATGAGAGCATAATCAATAGGACCATCAGCAGCTTGGTCACTCCATTCATAACCTCCCAATCCATTACAAGACACCAAAGCAGTTATTGTGGAAGTCTCCTGCACTTGCACAGTTCTTCTTTTCACTTCCCTTGACCTGTTGTCATGTGACCTTGGGAATCTGCATTCCCTTGCAAGGTGACCCTCATTTTTGCAGTTGTAGCACTCAACTTTGGACTTGTCAAAGCCCACCCTGTCAGTACCATTCATCTGCAAGCTCCTTCCAGTCCTCTGCAGAAACCTTCTTGCCCTCATTGTAAGCATAGCCATCTGCCACCTAAGATCCATCTCTTCCATATCATCATGATGGATCTGTTGAAGATCCTCATTTGCCAGTTGAGTAGTAGTGCTTTGACTAGCAAAGAAAGAACATACAGCAGCATCATTCAAGTTTTCACTTTTAGCAGCAGTAACTGGTGTGCTAGTAGCACTAACTTCCTTAGCAGTAGGAACTTTAACCATTGTGCTGTCAGTGATGTTGGATAAAACAAATGCCAAATTTTTTGAACTAGAATTAAAACTTGACTTTTGTTTCACTTCATCTTCATAAACCTTGAGATTGTTGCGAAGATCATCCAAGGTTGACTTTTCCAACTCAGGCTTGTTTCTCTACACAATTGCATGTGTGTTCCATTCAGATGGAAGACTTCCCAGCAGATTTTGGTTCAAATCTTCTTGTTCAATGACCACTCCAAAAGCTCTATTTGGCTTACAAGCTTTTGCAATCTATTACAAATGTCATCAAGAGTTTCAGTACTTGAGACAGAGAAATTTGCATATTGTTGTTTGAGATGATTCTTCTTGCTCTTCTTAGTAGCCTCATTCCCTCCAAACTTTTTCTCCAAAGCGTCCATCAATAGCTTAGCATCCTTAATGGTGTTGAAAGACAACTAATATTCATCTGGAATCGCCATCATTAGAATAGTTCTGGCCTTGATCCCCAGTCTCCTTTTTGCTATGTCTTCTGCAGTAGTGAGTGGAATAACCTTTCCATCTGCTCCAGTTTTCAAAATAGTGTTACCAGTTTCAATGATCTCCCAGAGACCAATATCAATCATCTGTATATGTTGTTCCATTCTCAGTTTCCACATCTCATACTCATCAGGCTTGAGCATGGGTACCCTGTTAGTTTCCAAAGCGTGCGTAGAGTCCATCTTTCATAATTTTCACCGTAGTATTCTTCTTGGTATAACAGCTTCTTGATCACACAGCTCTGATACCACTTGTTGATCCCAGTTTACACTTGTAAATATAGATCTTGTTTATAGCTTAATTAAGAAATTGTTTGATTCACAAAGTATCACACGGAATACAACACTCTATGATTAAGAAGAACACAATGATTAACAACCAAACACTTCAATATTATTAGAATAATATGAATACTCTTAATAGTATTAGGGTTTACAACCTTGAAGCTGATTAAATTAATTGTCCTCTAAACAATGACCTAAGTCCTCCTTTTATAGATTAAGGAGTCCTAGTTAGTTACAATGACTTCCTATACAATGTATATCTCTATAAAATCTTTTCTATGTTTATCTAATACTAAATAATAGGTAAACGTCATTCCAAAAATACAACTTGACACTAATACTCCAACAGTAGTTTAAAAGACATCAGCAGTAGATATGTTTACTCTGGCAGTACTTAGTCTTTAGCAGCAGAAACTTTATACCAGCAGTAGTTTCATTTGGTCTAGCAGTAGTTACCACTTAGTGTATTTCTTTAATCATCTCCAGCAACACCTAGCAGTAGGTTGAATACACTAGTAGCAGTTCCAATCATACCAGCAGCAGTTATAACTTAGAGCATTCTTCAATGTAATCCATGAGCAGTTGAATCTTCCAAGTGCAGCAGTATCTCAAAAACCAAACAGAGATATACCGGGGTTTTGACACAGATTCATTGTATTTGTAAATTTTTGTAATAGTTTAGTCATTTGGACAATTATTTTTAACCGTTGTCGGATTTACGATATTAGTTGTAGGAATTATTGTATGATTTGATACAAGAGACGGAATAATATATTAGACTCGATAAGAGCTTAATATATTAGGACCCGAACGGACACAAATTATCTGATAATCTGAATACTAATAATTACGCGAATGATAACAATGTAAAACTTATAAGACTTATAATAAAACTTGTTTACACGATAAATCACGTTGACTCGGGAACGTAAAATAAATGGAAGCGTTACGCCAATGTTTATAAAACCTTCCTACATTTATAAACCCTTAAACATATTCTTATAAAACTTATATAAATAACTCCATTAAAAAGGATACAATTTATACTTTTGGGATACGGGGTGAAACATCAAACTCATCCATCGACATATCTTTTTATAGGCATTCAATGTCGTTTATTCATACGTGTGATTTCTATTGTTGGGCGTGTTGAAGCAAAATCCTGCGTCCCGGCTTTTGTCCGGAGGTCCAAGATTTTGCTCTTTAATCCGGAGGAAAGAAGTGAATCCTTCCTGCACAACAAGCAACATGCGTTAGCCTCGCCTCGGATGTTGTCCCGGGACCAAACTCCGGTGTGAGAATGAGCGGAGGGTGATAAATGTAGTAATAAATATGAGAGAGTGAATGTAAGTGAATTCAATTCAAAACATTAAATGTGTTGAGGTATTTATACTACCCCAACCTTGGAACCTGGGTTTAGGCGCAGCAGGCCTATGGCCACCTTACCTAGTAGGTGTCAGGCCACGTGGTAGGGAAATCCCGCCAAAACTGATAGGCGGCGCTGACATGGTTAGACACTTTACCTGTTGGATAATAACCAGTCTGGGTAAAAGGATGTACCGGCCGGACGTTGGGTCCTTCGGACCATAGGACGTCCGGACACATACGCCAACAGGGCGCGAGTTACACTTTGAGTCTACATTTCGAACCACCACACGAGATGTAATAATAAACTTTCCTTTTAATATCGAAACTAGCTTTTCTTTTTACAAATATCGATACGAGTATTTCACGAAAACTATTGATAAGGATTTAAAACGTACGTTTTTAGGGGGTCATTTAAGCCCTTAATTGCCCACTTTTATATCCGTTACTGCTTAATTTCGTTCCTTTTCACTTTTTAGGTCTCTTGGAAGCAAAATGCTGGAAGAGTAAATTGCAAAAATCGTCCCTGTGGTTTGCCCAGATTGCAAAAATCGTCCCTAGGGTTCGCTAATTGCAGGCGGCCTCCCTGTGGGGAAACTTTTTCATCATTTTGGTCCCTGGCTTTAACCGGCGTTAACTAGATTCCGTTAAGTGTTACACTTTAGCCCCTTTTGGCTAACTACCGTTGCAACGTTAATCCTTTAAACCACAGGGACGATTTTTGCAATTACACCGTTAGTCCTCAATACAAAAACAATTGCATCGTTAGTCCTTAATACACAATTTCAGTTAAAAAAAGTCAAAAAAAATTTGTAAAAAAAATCTTCAAAAAAAAAAAAAAAAAAAAAAAAAATTGATATTTTTTTCTAAAATCTTTTAATATTTTCGAAATAATTTTTTTTCAAAAGAAAAAAATTGAAATATTTTTATTCCAAATTTTTTATTTTCGAAATTATTTTTCCAAATTTCTAAAAAAATATTTTTGGAAAAAGAATTTAGAAAAAAAAATTCTGGAAAAAGTATCGGACAAAAAAAATGCGACATTGCAATTTTTGAAAAAAAAAATCATTTTTTTTGAATTTTTTTAGGCTGCATTATTGCTAGCATGCGAGAGGGGTGTTTACAATTCGGGTAATATCCACAAGAACCGTAAACTGAAATCGAACCGAACAAAAAAAATCCAACCGAATTTTTTAGAACCGAACCGAATTAAATATACGGTTTTCGTTGGATATTTAGCAAAATTCAAACCGAACCGAATTTTTATGTATATAAATATATATGTACGTATATATTTATATACCTAAAAAGACCATTAAACATTTTCATACGAGAAATTAAAACACTTTTTTAGTGTGAAATATATTTTTTGCTAAATATATATAAAATTAAATTTAAAAAAAAATAAAAGTTATGTAGTTCGGGGTTAAATCGAAAACCGAATCAAGTTTACCTATCTTCATTCAATCATTCGTATGACGCGCGCGATAATTTTATGAAAAAATAACGGTTTTAACTTACTCACATAATACGTAAATATGAAATTTGCTTCTAATATTATACTTCGCCGAGTCTCTTTTAGCGTTAACTCCCTATGTCTTAAAACGATGATTTCAACCCGCGCGTTGCGACGAAATGTTTGTAATATTCTTTTTTCTAAATTAGCAGAGTTTAATATTTTGGATATTACCCGAATTGGAAAAATAATTTCTAAGAAAAAAATTCAAAAAAAATGATTTTTTTTTCAAAAATTGCAATATGTCGCATTTTTTTTGTCCGATACTTTTTCCAGAATTTTTTTTTTCTAAATTCTTTTTCCAAAAATAATTTTTTAGAAATTTGGAAAAATAATTTCGAAAATAAAAAATTTGGAATAAAAATATTTCGATTTTTTTCTTTTGAAAAAAAAATTATTTCGAAAATATAAAAGATTTTAGAAAAAAATATCAAATTTTTTTTTTTTTTTTTTTTTTTTTTTTTTTGTAGATTTTTTTTGACTTTTTTTTAACTGAAATTGTGTATTAAGGACTAACGGTGCAATTGTTTTTGTATTGAGGACTAACGGTGTAATTGCAAAAATCGTCCCTGTGGTTTAAAGGATTAACGTTGCAACGGTCGTTATCCAAAAGGGGCTAAAGTGTAACACTTAACGGAATCTAGTTAACGCCGGTTAAAGCCAGGGACCAAAATGATGAAAAAGTTTCCCCACAGGGAGACCGCCTGCAATTAGCGAACCCTAGGGACGATTTTTGCAATCTGGGCAAACCACAGGGACGATTTTTGCAATTTACTCATGCTGGAATGATGCATATTTGGACGAAAAGGAATGAATTCATGAAGAAAATGGAAAAGTCAAGATCGAAGCCAATCAAGCTGCTGAAATTGCACCTGACGGTGTCCTAATCAAAAGGCGACGCCGTCCCTTTATACGAATTAAAATCTCTGACGGCTCAGTAGACTTTTTGCTAAAATACACCTAACGGCGTCAGGCTTTGAAGAGGAAGGGAGTCACTAAGACTTTTCATCTCAGACGGCCCAGATCCAGAATTAGACTACGTCCCTACTGAAGCCCGACGGCGTCACAACTACAACGTGACGTCGTCCCAATGATGACTTGGCCAAGAAGAAAACCCTAATGACGGCGATCTGACGGCGTCCCACCTATAAGGCGACGCCGTCGCAAGTGTAAAATTATATATAGAAATCGAATTTTCAGAATTTTAAAGAGGTAGACTTGTGGAGTAAAAACCCTAAACGTTTGTAGTCCGACTTGGACAGTATTTTAGGGTTCTTAAACCCTATTTTACATCAAGATAAGTGTTTTACTTCATTAATTTCATTATGTCTTCCATTGAATGTGTGTATGCTTGTGTGTTTAACATGTCCAGCTAAATTTCTTGTGTGTTTGCTTAGATCTATGAAACCTAGTTATTAATTATTGATTGGTTGTCTCTTATCTTAACTGTAATTAGCTTAGGAGTGTAATTAGGCCATCGTTGTGTTTAAAGGCTTGAGTAATCTTTGTGAACCTTAGTTTATGAATCACTTAGCGGATTTCGTAGTCTAAACATCCAAAGATAACCTTAAAGTTAGTTTATGAATTATCTAGAGGATTTTGTAGGCAATAACCTTAAGGTAGTCTCAAAGAGTTAGGGGAAAAGGCACACCCTACGACCTTAGAAAACACAACGCGTTAAGAATAAGGACGTGATAATTCAACCACCAATAAAAGATAACTAGGGAGTAATAGTATCTAGGTAAGCACATTTTTAATCATCATACGAGCACACATCAATAGACATAAGACTACCCATAGTTGAGATAATTAGAATAGTAGAGTAATTGGTAGAAGTACCATCCCCCAAATCCAAGCCTCGAGATTTTACCCTTAGCTTTCTACAAAATATAAAAATATAAAAAAGAATCTTCCTCAACCTCAACCTTAGCGTAGTACATTTCTTACTAGCACTCCTATTCCCCTAGAGAATGATATCAATCCCCGAGGCTTACCCAATACTACACTACAACGATTAGGTTCACTGCCTAGGGTGTTGAAAAACTTGCTCGACAAAAAGGAAGTTCCTTTGACTACCTTGTACGTGCATCAAGTTTTTGGCGCCACTGCCGGGGAATAGAATAGCTAGTTAGATTTTTATCTCGTTTAGGTTCCCTTGCTTGATTCCTATCAAGTAAGATTTTTTCTTATCTTTAGCTTCCTCGTAGTCTATCCCCCTTCTTCGTGAATTTGTTCGTAGCCCCATCACTTTTCATCATGGAAGGTGATAACCCATCAAACAACAACCCATCACTAAATAAACCACTTCCACTCAAACCACAACCCATTGACCAACACCCCTCTAACAATCGTCGCAACCGATATGTTAGTAGAAACAACGATCTTCAAGATTTGCATAGGGTATTTGAGAGTACAATTAGGGACGCTGTTGAAAAAGAGGTTAGCGCCTCGATTGTTGGCTCCATCATTAGCAATAGTTCGGGTAATGATTTAGTAAATGAAAATGAGGAAAATAGTGCTTACTTTAATCTTTACCCCACTAAGGAAGAAGTTGCTTACCACTAATACATAATCGACAATCCTCGATCACCCATCATTAGGATATGCCCAATGATTAGAAGAGACCCTAAGTATCCTGGTGGGGTTTGCAATTTTGTGGGAAGAGTCAAGGATGTACACGTCTTTATAGGAAACTGATGCGCGCAAAACCGTCAAGTTCTCTCACGCAAGCATAAGAAAACTTAAAACAGCTTAAGCACAAATGCAATGAAGATCTGAGGAGTATAGTGTTTCCCCGGGTCGTTATGTCCCAGCGAGCTGTGCAATGGATTATCAAACGTATAGTGATCGGGAGATTTGAACGGAAAACGATTTGAATATGATTATAACTACGGAAGAAGCCAACAAATTAAAACGGCTTAAATGCAAATTAAAGGAAATTAAAAAGATTAAAAATATTAAATAAACGCTATCACTATAATTAAAATGATGTTTTTGTGATTTTTTAAAACAAAATATCTTAAATAAACTATTTTAACTAAAACGTAAACTTAAATTATCTAAAAAAGGTAACTTAAAACGAAAACGTACGTTATTTATAAAAATTACGCTGGAGCGCAAGATAAAACGTAAAATTTGTGAAATAAAAGGCCTACGAATGTGAAAACAATTTTTTTACTTAATACATAACAAAAGAAAATTTTAGGAAAAAGCGGAATATTTTTTTGAGTTTTATTTTATTTATTACGAATTAAAAACGATTTTACACTAATTTAATTATTAAAAATACTAAACGTTTTAAGAAAAATACGAAAAATTCACAAAAAACTACTTTAATCTATTCTTAATCTAAGAAAAATAAAAAAACTGTGGGTTACTGTGGAAAATAAGTTGGAAATAAGCTCAAAAAGAGCTTATAGCCATAACTGCCAAACCTATATAAATGAATTGTTTGTGTAGAACTTGTGAGACAAGTCCCAAGGGCGCAGTTGGTGAGTTGGTTGTGTTGTGAGCTGGGTGGCGTGGGTTCGAGTCCCAGCCATGCCAGTTTTTGCTATTTATTTATTTTTTCATTTTTACTTCTTTTGAAACTTAAAAATGAGACCAATTCTAGGAACTTTTGTAAAAACTTTTTGAAAGAAAGACATTCAATAAGCTGTTTTGACAGCTTATTGCAACTGATTCACCAAGAAAACAAGCTACACAACTCTATTTTTAACCAAGCTCTATAATCAAACAACCAAACAAACATTCCTTTAATTCACTGATAAGCACCAAAAGAGCAGAGAAAAAAAAGAAGATCAATAAAAAACACAGGAATAAGTTACATGCAACTGATCTTTCACAATTAAGCTGTATGAACAGCTTATTATCCACTGAACTAAACAGAACAAACAAACACCCCTATCACTGTTTTAGGCATAAAATAAGCAATAAGGTCACTAAATAAGCCAAATGGGGAGCAAATAAGCTAGAGCAGAGCACCTTAAGCTAAGTAATAAGCATACACTGAGTAAACAATGGGAAAGGCAGTTGGCAAAAGCAGTTTCACTAGGAGAGCTTTAAAACTAGAAAAGGAGAAAATATTCAATGTAAAGTCTCAAATAAGCTCCTAATAAGCTGAAACAAGCTAAACCTAAACTAATTCACCCTATGGGGTCCCTAGGAATTTAAATAAGCAAAACTAATCCTAAATAAGCACTTTAAACAGTAAAGTTACTTGCTTAGCTGTTGTGGGTTGCAGCATAACAGGACAAATGAGGCTCACTTTGGAGCTTATTTGAGATAAGCTAGAAAGGGAGTTGGAACCTGAGCTTCTAGCAATTTGAAGTACACCTGGTCCACTTGCCTTTGCCCCCAACAGATATTACCAATAAGCTGTTGTCAGCTTATTAAGAAGCTAAAAGAACCTTTGGAAATGACTGCAGGCCCTGCACAGAACAGTGTTAAAAATAACCACCCAACTTTGAGCCACTGGTAGCCTTACTAGAACATTTTTTTGATTTTTTATCTTTAGACACAAGTTAAATAAGCTAGGAGACTCACTGTTTTTACTTTCTACAAATTTTTATTCCAACTAAAAATTAACAAAACTGCTTTATGAAAAGCTGCTAAAAGCTAACTTTTTGAAATCCATGAAAACTTTAAACTATTGCAGAGTTGTAAAAATCGTTTTTCAACTGTCAAAACTAACTCAAATATGCTAGAGGAAGTTTGACTAATCAGGTCAAAGTGGGTAAAAACTATTTTGACCCAATTTGCAGTTTTGACCCAAACACTACTTAAAGGTAGAAGACTAGAAACTTTTTTGAACTAAAGACTAAGGAACTTAATGAACTAACTACAATCTCATTCAAACAACTTGACTAAGCACCAGACTAACTTACGACATGTCAAACAACATGAAACATGAATCAAGATTTCCACAGACTTGAGAATCGAAGTAAACTGAATTAACTCAAGAAAATTGCAATAATGAGAATCCAAACTGAAATTGAACTTAAGGACATTACAATAAATTAACCATACAGAAAATAAAGGAAAGACTGGATAAAGAAAATCTCGACCGAAACTAAAATTAACTTACTTAAAACTAAAAAGTACAAAGAAAAGCTAACTACTAGACACTGACTAAACTAAAAACTGCCTTGAACTTCATCACTGGCTGCCTTTTTATGCTTTCTTTCCATCTCTCTTTCTTGGTTGTTACCCATGTGATTCCACAGGCACGCTTCGATCTCTCTGTCATCTTTTCCACTTTTTCTTCTTTTTTCATTTTTTTTTATTTCTTTTTTTTTTTCTTTCTTTTCTTGCTGTAAAAGCTGGGAAATACGTGGGTTGCCAGGAATAGTGTGGGGTTGAGTGTTAGGTTTAGAGGCATTAAATGTACCTTGGCTCTTTGTGTTTGGAGGGGGGGGGGGAATAGGGGTGATGATGGAGTGGATGGAGTGTGATCAGAAGTGAAGCAGGTTTGGAAATGATGGAAATGGTGCATCATGTGAATGAGAGAGGGAAGGAGATGGGTCAAACCATTTGACCGGTTATTAAACAAAGGTGTGGGTTGGTTTCGGGTTAAAAACCGGGTAATGGTTTGGGCTGGGTAAATGGTTTGGGCCAAAAGGTGATAAAGGGTCCATTTGGACAAGTAACAACATAAGGACCATAAATGCAATTTCCACAAAATCAAGGGACCAATTCTGTAATTTTGCAAATGTGTTTCAGGGACAGAATTTGACAAGTGTTGATATTACAAGGACCAAAATTGCCATTTTCAATTTTTCCAAGGGCCAATTCTGTCAATTTGCAAACTTGAAGGACCAATTTGTAATTTTCTCAAAACTTTTTACATTTTTCACCAAAGGACCAAATTTGACAAGTTATGATTTAAAAAGGACCTTTGATGATTTTTCTTTTGAATTTTTGACTCAGGGACTATTTTTGACAATTTTTGAAACTTGGGGGACTAAAACTGCAATTTTTGCAAATTTGATATGTTTTTCATCTGATTTTGATATTTTTGCATTTAAAACACATAAAACATTGATTTGTGATATTTTGATCATTTTGATGTGTTTCTGAGTATTTTCAGATGATTTTGCAGTTTATTTTGTACAAAAATGATGAGTATTTAGACACTCATCAATCCCCCACACTGAGATATTGCTAGTCCCTAGCAATGATTTGAGAAAACATAATGGATTTTAATCTCTTTACCAAAAGCCATTACTTCTGGAGTAGCCAAATGTTTCAGTTCAAGTAAGAACCATGGTACACCGATAACCATGTGATTTTGAGCAAACCACCAGCTTTCAACGGATTTGATTTGTCTTTACCAGAAGCCGTACCCTTCTGGACTAGCCAACTCTTAGATAAATTATCAATATTATCTTTGGTGAGTCGATTACCAATTATGGATTTTCCACTGCCTTTACCACAAGCCATAAACTTGCGGGCTAGCCAACTCTTCACTTTTAAGGATATGGTGAGCTGAATACCATACAATTTTGGGCAAATTGCAAGCCGTCAACGGATTTGAGATATCTTTACCAAAAGCCGTTTGCTCCTGGATTAGCCAATCCTTTAGTTTATTAGACAAGGCGGACTGATAACCTAATGAGAAAGTGTAAAACACTTACTCCAAAAAAAAAAATTTTTTGGCCAAAAACGGGGGAATTGGTATAATTATATGATAAAATTCGTGAGAATTCCCCCCCACACTTAGAAATGAATATTGCCCTCAATATTCAAAGTACCGGCGGTTATGCCGAAACAAAGAACGTAAAAGGGAAATACTACGGCCATTATTTAGAAATACGATTTTTTTTTTTTTTTTTTTTTTTTTTTTTTTTTTTGAAATTATGAGAATATACAACAGCGTGGGGAGACTCCCCCACACTAGGGTGGTACACACGGGTGAAAACCCATGTTAAGCTACTGTTTTTGATTACCGAGTCGCTAGCTTGACTCGACCCCGAATTCATTGGTTCATGGGGAAGCAAAGTGGAAGAAGCAATCTCCATCGGACTTTCATTCAAGATGTTTGGACAAACATTTGAAGCACGTGAAAGTTCCACACCGATGAGATATACATAAAAACCGGCTCAAAAATGATAAATGAAAATGCCGGGATCAAAGATAGTGTCTTCATTCCCGAAGGAGTGAAGATGAAGGGAAATCACAAGATATTTGAGGAAAGGAAGAAAGGTCTTGATAACAATCAAGATCCATTCCTCATCCTCAAATGCAAACGTATCGGGAGGAAGGGTGAGGGTATTATCATTAATAGGCAAACTCGTATGATAGAGTACACCTTTCTCCGAGCTAATATCATCCTCAAGATCAAAATAGAAATGATCATGTTCCGGAGGAGATATGTCATGAGAGAGTTCACCGGAGAACTCTTCATGAAGAGAATCATTCACATGAGGTGAATTTGTGAACTCTTGTTCCATTGTGGGCTCATCACTATCCTCAATCTGAGTATCAAAGAGTGGATTCTCAGAAATTGACGTGAATTCAGAGTTGAATTCAAATAGAGGATTAGTGAAAGTAGCTTTGAATGTTTCGGGAACAAAGTGATCAACATTCTCATTTGGATTGTTGGGATAAGAAGTGAGTGAACGATCATTATCAATGAGACTTTCAGTCTCTCCCAGATCGGCTTCGAAATCAAAGAGTGGATTGATGTGAGTGAGTTCACCGGAGAACTCCTCAAGAAAGGGATCAGCATCAGATTGAGGAAGTGATGCCTCAACGTACTCGATGTCTCCATAGGAAGCACAATCGTCGCTAAGTTCAGAGAAAGTTTCAAAATGATCTTGAGAACACTCAAGAGGGAAAGGAATATCACACAGATGCTCGAGAATTCCCTGTGACTCTCTCGGGATTGGGACAAGGTTCTCAACACTAGACTTTATGAATTCGTCCGATTCCTTTTCAGGAACAGTGTCAAGATGCTCGTCCCCCATGTTCAGAGAGTGAGTGGGAGCTTCGGGTGTGATAACAACAGACTGAGGGAGTTTAGAAGGACTAGCATACATATGTTTTATACTTAACATTTGTTCTTCTGCTAGTAATTCCATCATAGTCTTTTCTCCCTGACTTTTCATGGAAGGAATTTCAACTGATGAACTTGATGAACCGTTATAAAATTGTAGGATATCAAGGATATCTTCATCATCATCGTCATCAGGAATGAAACGGAATCGAGAGCTAGATTTGGCCGCTTTTTCTTTTGCAATTGATTCCCTAACAGATTGTTCAAAGGCAATTTGGGAATCTAATTTAGCGGCCCGCTCTTCGGCTAACAAAACTTCCATGGATTTCTCATTTGGATTATCTTGGGAGGACATAGCCGACTCCTCCTTAAGTTCTTTTAATAACTCCAGAGTCTTCAGTAGAAGGTCTGTCGTAGTTTCATGAGGAGTCGCTTGAATCATTTGGTATTGTGGAGGTTGGTCTTGATACGAAGAGTCGTAATCGTAACAAGGAAATGGATTCCTTGTTTGACAATCCGAGCTAGAGTGAGGACCTCCACAATACTCACAACAGTAAAACTGGTGTGGTTGTGAGTGGTATGTGTTGTAGTCATAATCGTTATCAGGAACCTGCTCATAGACAAGCGTGTTTCCCGATTGACAATCAGAACTGGAGTGTGAACCACCACAGTACTCACAACAGTAAAACTGCTGAGTCTCACAGTGTGGTAGCTGATGGAATAAATCAGTTGTGTTATGGTAGGAATAGGGATCCTGGTTATAGACAGACCCGTTTCCTGATTCCACCATGCCACAACTGGGGCAATTGCCACCATTATAAGGACCACCACACCATTGACAATCAAGAGGGTGAGGATAAGACATAGATAGAATCAAAGTTTAACAGAGGGTAAGAAATGAAGAATCAAAAAGGTAAGAGGGTAAAGAGGGATATTTTTGGGTTTTTGGATAAACATTTTATAAAAACAAAGAATGAAAATCTTTTTGGGTTTTTGATTTTAATAAGAAAATATGAACATGTACAGATGGTATAGACAAAGAGTGAATATCCAAATCACTAATCTGCTAAACGGAAGACAATCAGCACGCACAGCTCCCCGGCAGCGGCGCCAAAAATTTGATGCGCGCAAAACCGTCAAGTTCTCTCACGCAAGCATAAGAAAACTTAAAACAGCTTAAGCACGAATGCAATGAAGATCTGAGGAGTATAGTGTTTCCCCGGGTCGTTATGTCCCAGCGAGCTGTGCAATGGATTATCAAACGTATAGTGATCGGGAGATTTGAACGGAAAACGATTTGAATATGATTATAACTACGGAAGAAGCCAACAAATTAAAACGGCTTAAATGCAAATTAAAGGAAATTAAAAAGATTAAAAATATTAAATAAACGCTATCACTATAATTAAAATGATGTTTTTGTGATTTTTTAAAACAAAATATCTTAAATAAACTATTTTAACTAAAACGTAAACTTAAATTATCTAAAAAAGGTAACTTAAAACGAAAACGTACGTTATTTATAAAAATTACGCTGGAGCGCAAGATAAAACGTAAAATTTGTGAAATAAAAGGCCTACGAATGTGAAAACAATTTTTTTACTTAATACATAACAAAAGAAAATTTTAGGAAAAAGCGGAATATTTTTTTGAGTTTTATTTTATTTATTACGAATTAAAAACGATTTTACACTAATTTAATTATTAAAAATACTAAACGTTTTAAGAAAAATACGAAAAATTCACAAAAAACTACTTTAATCTATTCTTAATCTAAGAAAAATAAAAAAACTGTGGGTTACTGTGGAAAATAAGTTGGAAATAAGCTCAAAAAGAGCTTATAGCCATAACTGCCAAACCTATATAAATGAATTGTTTGTGTAGAACTTGTGAGACAAGTCCCAAGGGCGCAGTTGGTGAGTTGGTTGTGTTGTGAGCTGGGTGGCGTGGGTTCGAGTCCCAGCCATGCCAGTTTTTGCTATTTATTTATTTTTTCATTTTTACTTCTTTTGAAACTTAAAAATGAGACCAATTCTAGGAACTTTTGTAAAAACTTTTTGAAAGAAAGACATTCAATAAGCTGTTTTGACAGCTTATTGCAACTGATTCACCAAGAAAACAAGCTACACAACTCTATTTTTAACCAAGCTCTATAATCAAACAACCAAACAAACATTCCTTTAATTCACTGATAAGCACCAAAAGAGCAGAGAAAAAAAAGAAGATCAATAAAAAACACAGGAATAAGTTACATGCAACTGATCTTTCACAATTAAGCTGTATGAACAGCTTATTATCCACTGAACTAAACAGAACAAACAAACACCCCTATCACTGTTTTAGGCATAAAATAAGCAATAAGGTCACTAAATAAGCCAAATGGGGAGCAAATAAGCTAGAGCAGAGCACCTTAAGCTAAGTAATAAGCATACACTGAGTAAACAATGGGAAAGGCAGTTGGCAAAAGCAGTTTCACTAGGAGAGCTTTAAAACTAGAAAAGGAGAAAATATTCAATGTAAAGTCTCAAATAAGCTCCTAATAAGCTGAAACAAGCTAAACCTAAACTAATTCACCCTATGGGGTCCCTAGGAATTTAAATAAGCAAAACTAATCCTAAATAAGCACTTTAAACAGTAAAGTTACTTGCTTAGCTGTTGTGGGTTGCAGCATAACAGGACAAATGAGGCTCACTTTGGAGCTTATTTGAGATAAGCTAGAAAGGGAGTTGGAACCTGAGCTTCTAGCAATTTGAAGTACACCTGGTCCACTTGCCTTTGCCCCCAACAGATATTACCAATAAGCTGTTGTCAGCTTATTAAGAAGCTAAAAGAACCTTTGGAAATGACTGCAGGCCCTGCACAGAACAGTGTTAAAAATAACCACCCAACTTTGAGCCACTGGTAGCCTTACTAGAACATTTTTTTGATTTTTTATCTTTAGACACAAGTTAAATAAGCTAGGAGACTCACTGTTTTTACTTTCTACAAATTTTTATTCCAACTAAAAATTAACAAAACTGCTTTATGAAAAGCTGCTAAAAGCTAACTTTTTGAAATCCATGAAAACTTTAAACTATTGCAGAGTTGTAAAAATCGTTTTTCAACTGTCAAAACTAACTCAAATATGCTAGAGGAAGTTTGACTAATCAGGTCAAAGTGGGTAAAAACTATTTTGACCCAATTTGCAGTTTTGACCCAAACACTACTTAAAGGTAGAAGACTAGAAACTTTTTTGAACTAAAGACTAAGGAACTTAATGAACTAACTACAATCTCATTCAAACAACTTGACTAAGCACCAGACTAACTTACGACATGTCAAACAACATGAAACATGAATCAAGATTTCCACAGACTTGAGAATCGAAGTAAACTGAATTAACTCAAGAAAATTGCAATAATGAGAATCCAAACTGAAATTGAACTTAAGGACATTACAATAAATTAACCATACAGAAAATAAAGGAAAGACTGGATAAAGAAAATCTCGACCGAAACTAAAATTAACTTACTTAAAACTAAAAAGTACAAAGAAAAGCTAACTACTAGACACTGACTAAACTAAAAACTGCCTTGAACTTCATCACTGGCTGCCTTTTTATGCTTTCTTTCCATCTCTCTTTCTTGGTTGTTACCCATGTGATTCCACAGGCACGCTTCGATCTCTCTGTCATCTTTTCCACTTTTTCTTCTTTTTTCATTTTTTTTTATTTCTTTTTTTTTTTCTTTCTTTTCTTGCTGTAAAAGCTGGGAAATACGTGGGTTGCCAGGAATAGTGTGGGGTTGAGTGTTAGGTTTAGAGGCATTAAATGTACCTTGGCTCTTTGTGTTTGGAGGGGGGGGGAAATAGGGGTGATGATGGAGTGGATGGAGTGTGATCAGAAGTGAAGCAGGTTTGGAAATGATGGAAATGGTGCATCATGTGAATGAGAGAGGGAAGGAGATGGGTCAAACCATTTGACCGGTTATTAAACAAAGGTGTGGGTTGGTTTCGGGTTAAAAACCGGGTAATGGTTTGGGCTGGGTAAATGGTTTGGGCCAAAAGGTGATAAAGGGTCCATTTGGACAAGTAACAACATAAGGACCATAAATGCAATTTCCACAAAATCAAGGGACCAATTCTGTAATTTTGCAAATGTGTTTCAGGGACAGAATTTGACAAGTGTTGATATTACAAGGACCAAAATTGCCATTTTCAATTTTTCCAAGGGCCAATTCTGTCAATTTGCAAACTTGAAGGACCAATTTGTAATTTTCTCAAAACTTTTTACATTTTTCACCAAAGGACCAAATTTGACAAGTTATGATTTAAAAAGGACCTTTGATGATTTTTCTTTTAAATTTTTGACTCAGGGACTATTTTTGACAATTTTTGAAACTTGGGGGACTAAAACTGCAATTTTTGCAAATTTGATATGTTTTTCATCTGATTTTGATATTTTTGCATTTAAAACACATAAAACATTGATTTGTGATATTTTGATCATTTTGATGTGTTTCTGAGTATTTTCAGATGATTTTGCAGTTTATTTTGTACAAAAATGATGAGTATTTAGACACTCATCAGAAACTTCACCTACTTAGTTGATTTTATGGTCCTAGAAGACATAGGATGTGTCATTGACTATAGCTTGTCCCAAGTTGTGTTAGGAAAACCGTTTGTTGAAAAGTCTAAACTAAGTTATAACAAATAAAAAGGAACGGTTAGATTTGTGGAAGGGGAAGATGAAATTACTTATAGGATGCCTTGGAAGATAAACGGATATGGCCCTTTATCCATTTATGAACGAGATAACATTAGAGCTTTTGAGGAAAAGAGCGAAGAAGATGTTGAAAAAGTCTTGAACTTCATGTGGGAGAAAAGGAGGCTTTACTATAGGGATTGCTTGACCCTAGGACCTAGGTATAGAGTAGATGATAATTTTGTCAATATGATAGAGTTTTCATTGAGGATGAACAACGAGACAACATAGGAGCACGACTTCGAGTCTCGCTACAAGACTCATAAATAAAGAAAAGCGCTTCGTGGGAGGCAACCCATGCTTAATTGTTTGCTTGTTTGTGTGTCATGTGTCTTTTCATTATTGTATGTTCTCATGTTTGAATTTGTGAAAATGCTTTATTTTGTCTTTAACCTCGTCTTAATTACATATAAAGGTATTTTACAATAAAATAAGTGTAGGGAGGATTACACACGTTTTTAAAATAACGTGAACATGAGAACTACGATTAGTGAAATTGATATATATGTGTGTTTGTTAGAGTCAAATGCTTGTATCGAGTCATAATGGATGTTTTGCAGGAATTTTTCCAAATTCTAAAGGTGTAATTTTTCTATAATTTTTCCAGGAAAACTTCTGTCAGGATAACCTGACGGCGTCAGGATTAGAACTTGGCGACGTCAGGAGGAGCTGAAACAGCTTATAAAAAATTTCTCGTTTTCTGTGCTAAGTATAAATTTTTGGAAATTCACAAGTCTTAATTTTCCAGAAAATCTGCAAACATCCATTCCACAAGCATTATATCCAAGTGTAGTTGAGTCATATATAGTTTTACCGTCGATTTTACGCGAAGGTTTCGTCTATTTTCTTAAAGTGTGCAGGTTTTATTTATCAAGAAGAAGAAACATAATATTAGATGAAGCTTATCACGCATACATTCTTCTTGGAAAAAAATTTAACCACTACTTCACAGGGATCCTACCGAGCTAATCAGGGGAGTACTAGTTTCTTTCTCTTTTAATTACCTTCCTTTATCTTAACTTTGATACTTTCGGGGAACATTGGGGACAATGTTCAATTTAAGTGTAGGGAGGGAGAATAAAACGGGAACTTTGAGACTATGCTTATCCTTGAATATGTGTCTTGTCCTATTTCATTTGTGTAATAAGCTATGAGAAATATTTGTTAGGGCAATTTTAGTGCCAAATTTAAATTTTTTATGACATGTACGAGTGGGACTTTAGTCTTAATAAAGCGTCTCATGGATAGGAGTTATATGACTAGCACAAAAACGGTTTACCATTCAAATTCCACCCCAAAAAATGTGAGGTTCGCCCCTAGATTTATAGGAATTAAAGCATTCACCTTTAATGCTTCGAGAGTGTACCGGTAGTATAATAGATTCTAGAACTTGTTTTGTGATGCATTCTGAGATCGCTAGTGAGACTACACTTGTGTAGTTAGGATAACTAAATGATAAGAGGCATTAGGATAACCCTTGTTTGATACCCGTATTATAATTACTTCTTCCACATCGGTCGAGTAATTACCCCACACCCTTGCGATGTACTCATCTTTAGTACACGATACCCCTAGTTAACCCCTCAGAGCCTATCCTTTTCGCGGTTCTCGTGATATTTCGGTTTTCCGGAATATCAATGAAGAGCATTGTTTACAATCCACCCCCAAATGTACACCCAAATCGCCTTAGCCTACCTTGTATGCACTCACCTTTAGTGCATTATTGTTATCATACTAAACCCTTAGTTCAATTATCTAGTTACTTGCATGGTTGCTAAGTCGAGTCATATCTTTTGTGCACAGTTTTAGGATGATTGGGACTCATGGATAAAGTAATATTTTATGGAGTGACGGGAAAGAACGTTAAATTCAAATTCCCTTTATTTACGTAATTAAATACTCCAAGTGTTTTGATCTTTTCAAATCGGGTCAAATTAGTGTTAGAGTAATAAAAACTCAAGTGTAAGGATGCTCATATAAATCCCTTATATTTTTATGTTATCTTAGAGAATGGTAGAGTAAATGTGTATGCAAAAAAAAAAAAAAAAAAAAAAAAAAAAAAAAAAAAAGGCTACCATCCTACAACTATCTTTATATTTTTGTTTGTTTGTTTGTTTCAAGTTATCAAGAGTTTAGTGAGTCGAGTCTTGGCTTAGCAACGCCATTCTTTTCATGCTTGTAACATAAGATTTTTGACTTGCCACCACTAAATCGCCTATCCAACCAAACCCTTTGTTTCCCTACCGTAAGCCTAACATTACAACCCTTTTAAAGACCTCTTAGATAGTTGTTCCTAGGTGCTTACGCCAAAGCGGTGGAGGTTTGATCTAGTCTCAAGCCTATGGTAATCTATGTACTATGACCACGTAATGAGTGTTTATCTTCCATTTCCATTTACTATATTTCATATACACCCGAGAGATGAGAGAATCCAAACACCCCTTGTAAGGTGCTAGTATATAATTTCCGTGCTTGTTATGACTATTGTGGTGCTTTTACTTGTTGTGAATTATGTTAAACCAATGTTTCATGCCCCCTAACTTATAAATTGATTGGCCAAAAGCACATTTGCTTGAGGACAAGCAAATACCAAGTGTAGGGATATTTGATAAGGATTTAAAACGTACATTTTTAGGGGGTTATTTAAGCCCTTAATTGCCCACTTTTATATCCGTTACTGCTTAATTTCGTTCCTTTACACTTTTTAGGTCTCTTAGAAGCAAAATGCTGGAATGATGCATATTTGGACGAAAAGGAGTGAATTCATGAAGAAAATGGCAAATTCAAGATTGAAGCCAATCAAGCTGCTGAAATTGCACCTGACGGCGTCCCAATCAAAGGGCGACGCCGTCCCTTTATACGAATTAAAATCTCTGACGGCTCAGTAGACTTTTTGCTAAAATACACCTGACGGAGACAGGCTTTGAAGAGGAAGGGCGTCACTAAGACTTTTCATCTCAGACGGCCCAGATCCAGAATCAGACGACGTCCCTACTGAAGCCCGACGGAGTCACTACTACAACGTGACGCCGTCCCAACGATGGCTTGGCCAAGAAGAAAACCCTAATGACGGAGATCTGACGGCGTCCCACATATAAGGCAACGCCGTCGCAAGTGTAAAATTATATATAGAAATCGAATTTTCAGAATTTTAAAGAGGTAGACTTGTGGAGTAAAAACCCTAAACGTTTGTAGTCCGACTTGGACAGTATCTTAGGGTTCTCAAACCCTATTTTACATCAAGATAAGTGTTTTACTTCATTAATTTCATTATGTCTCTTATCTTAATTGTAATTGGCTTAGGAGTGTAATTAAGCCATAGTTGTGTTTAAATGCTTGAGTAATTTTTGTGAACCTTAGTTTATGAATCACTTAGCGGATTTCGTAGTCTAAACATCCAAAGATAACCTTAAAGTTAGTTTATGAATTATCTAGAGGATTTCGTTGGCAATAACCTTAAGGTAGTCTCAAAGAGTTAGGGAAAAAGGCACACCCTACGGCCTTAGAAAACACAACGCGTTAAGAATAAGGACGTGACAATTCAACCACCAATAAAAGATAACTATGGAGTAATAGTATCTAGGTAAGCACATTTTTAATCATCATACGAGCACACATCAATAGACATAAGACTACCTATAGTTTAGATAATTAGAATAGTAGAGTAAGAGGTATAAGTACCACCCCCCAAATCCAAGCCCCGAGATTTTACCCTTAGCTTTCTAAAAAATATAAAAAGATAAAAAAGAATCTTCCTCAACCTCAACCTTAGCGTAGTACACTTCTTACTAGCATTCCTATTCCCCTAGAGAACGATATCAATCCCCGAGGCTTACCCAATACTACACTACAACGATTAGGTTCACTGCCTAGGGTGTTGAAAAACTTGCTCGACGAAAAGGAAGTTCCTTTGACCCCGAACGCGCCTTGTACGCGCATCAACTATCTTTTGTAAACTTATGTTATTAGGCAACTTCTACTAGATACTTTCTGAATCGAATTATATAACTAATAGGTTGTGCCGAGTTTGTATCGGCGTGCCCTACTATTTGATTTCTATTGTTATACCTTGTTTCTCCAACTACTAAGGTGAGTTCATAGCCCCCTCTTTTACTCTTTTTGAACTTTATTTGTTTTGAACTACTTATGGGTGAGATACATGCTACTACTTTTTCTATGATCACAATTGCTTGAAAACTATATTCTAAACTGAAATGGTTATTGACACTAAGTACCACTATTGCCAAACTTAAGTCCCTACATCATGAATCATTAATCACTTGCGGGTGAGCGCGAATATAGGGATATAGGCCTATAGGATTTGACGAATCCCGTTTTTGTTGACCGGATAAGCAAACAAACGTACTATATTTGAGTTTTCTAGGTATTCGAAAAAATACCTACCAGGACAACTTTCTCATATCATTAATTTGATACCCATTGTTAACACTTTGAGTTGCATGAACTTAGTGCAATAGTAACTACTTGGTTTATGGGTGCAACAATGTGGCCCACTGCCTCTTAAACTTGAAATCTTGTGATCAACTGTTTTACTACTAAACCTATGAATTCACTCAACCTTTTTGTTGACTTATTAGCATGTTTTATCTCAGGTGTTTGATCTTTGCTGCTGCATAACTTACTTTTGGAGGCGCTTGGCGAATGGCATGGCATGGTCATAGATTACTCTGATGTATATTTGGGACCGCTTATTTTTATGGGCTTGTATTTTCGCACTATTTTTGAATGATGTAAACTTAATAATTTTGATATTGAAATTTGTTCTAAACGGTTGAGGTAAAACCGTTCTTTATACTTTGTGTTGTGATACCAATTGAGTAGCACCCCAATGATATTACCTTCCGCTGCAATCTATTTTTAAGGGCGTTACAATGTTTAAATATTTTTCAAAGACAATTTGGGTCGATTTTAGACCCAACAAACCACATAGGCAAGTGCAGCAACACAAATTATGAGCCAAGTACTATGGACCATTCATGATTGAGGAAAGAATTGGTGAGGTTGCCTACAAATTGAAACTGCCCAACCACAATCAAATTCACCCAGTATTCCATATTTCTCAGCTTAAGAGTTGTCACGGAAATAGGCATCAGATGGGTGATTTACCTCAGTTAAGAGAGGATGGGCTACTAGCTTATAAACCAATGGCAATCCTGGAGAAGATTGGGTAAGCTCAATAACAAGCCAGTCATGTATGTACTCACACAATAGACTAACAGACCAATTGAGGAAGCTACATGGGAGATTTATGCTGATTTGCTAACAAGGTTTCCTGATTTCAATGATGCTTCTTGAGGACAAGAAAACTTTTAAGGGAGATGGAGTTGATACAAGCTTAATTGGCAAAGTCAAGAAATCAAGAAGTCAAAGCCAAAAAGTCAAAGTTATCTTATTTTGGTTTTGGCAGGAATTTCTGTTACTTCCAAAACTACCAAACTATTTTTAAATACCAAGTAACGTAACCATTTTCTCATTCAATTTTACAGCAAACATTCTTTAGTATCTCTCAATCACCCTAACAATTCCATAATCAAATAACAATCATTTCGTTAAACTTGTTTCTCAATTCTATAGTTTAGTGAATGTTGTTGCAATTGAAGTTGTGTGTTTCATTTCTTAATTGATTTCAAGATATGCATCTATATTAGATATAATGCACGAAGGCACTTCACTCTTAATTTTAATACGTACAAGACAAGAGGCATAATGTACACCATTTTAATGCACATATTCACTCTTAATTTTCAGACTTACAAGACAAGAAGCATAATGTACACCACTTTAATGCACATATTAAAAAGACAAAACACCACTTTAATGTTATTAATGTAGTCAAAATATTTAATGTAGTCAATTAATTAACTAGTAAATAAATACAATTAATGCAGTTATTAAAACACCCCTTACATAAGAAATACAAGTTATCAAGCATATTGTACAACCAACTTAAACACAATTCATGCATTAAATGTCACTAATACAAATAATAAAGCACAATATACAAATATTCAAGCCCAAACGGGCAACGGGCCAGATGGGCTTAAGCCCGAACGAGCACGAGCCAAACGAGCACAGGCTAAACAGGCACGGGCCAAACGAGTTCATGTTATACGAATCGCTTTAAAAAACACCCAAAAATGAGCTAAAATGCGTCACATGAAATTCTTGATATCCGTAAATTTATTGTCAAAAAAAACATAATAACCTAAAATACATGATACTAACCAATTTATTTTGTGGACTTTTTTTTTTTTTTTTTTTTTTACAGTTAAGGAGCTATTATATAAACTTTTTATATAAAATAGATTGCATTCTTCTAAATAATAAATAACTGCAACTGAAAATACATCATTTCTTCTAGGAGAGCTAAAGCCTTGGTTTTTACCAAACATAAATCATAAAAAGAAAACATAAGCCGAGTCATGCCTCTAGAGAACCATTCATGGTTAAGTCAAAACTGTAAATGCCCAGCATTAAAACTGGACACAAGAAACATAAGTTCATTAAGCTGTTCTTTTCTTCTTTGATGATTTGGAAGAACTTCCATCCTTGCTTCTTTTCTTGTCACTCTTGTCTTTTCGCTTCTCATATTTCTCCGCCTTGGTTTTATTAGATTTGACACTAATTACACCACCTGAGGGGACCTTTCCACCGCTTTGCAAAGCACTCTCAAAATCTACATCCTTGTCAGCAATAGCATACCTCTGGAGGAAGTCCGGGTTTAATAAACCATCACTCTTATCTTTCATGTCATCCTAAAATAAGATTACAAGGTAAATGTAAGTTCAAAGATAATGTCGTAAGACATCAGCATAAAGTCATTAGCAGTCAACCAAACAAACCTTTACTTTCTTTGCAGCTTCATCAAGATCCTCATCTACTGAAATTGAGTGTGGCTTTAGATCCACCTGGAAGCAAATAAGTAGGTTCAGAAATGGTAAAGACTTATCCTAGCAATGATTATAGTTGGCAACTTTGCCACTTCCGCAATAAATGGGTCAAAAAAAAACCTAAATCCAGAACGGGTCAAATGTGTTGAACATGCTACCTAGTCAAAAGTCGGCCAAGTGCATTTTTGTAACACACCACTCTTATGTCCCTTTATTTTTACAAGTTTAGGTTATTATTGTAACAATATGGTTCTGTAATCATATTTAATTGATTTAAATATTTATGAAAAAAAAAAAAAAAAAAAAAATGAAATAACAAGAATGTCTAGTTAAACTTGCTACTTACTTCTTTGGCCGGGGGCAGAGTTGCAGCAAATTGCTTAGATGATACTGAAGCCAAATATTTGTGGAACTTCTTCATGACTTTCATGAACATTATCATAATTTGCGGATAATCCAACTTCTCAATGGCTTTCTGTGAAAAGAGTAACATAAAGTGTAGAGTGTCACGGTTAACCTTGAACAAAATAATTATTATCCAACCTACAAATGATCCTATATGATTGGAAAATACAAAGAATATTTGGTTCAGCTCAGATTTGCAAAATACAAATGACAGATTTGACCGTTTGAGGGAAAACTAGAATGTCTTCTTCCAATGAAATAAATATTTTGAGTCCGGTCTAAACAAACTAAAAATTAAAAATTTAAGGTACAGACCTGAGTATAGGATGCATCTTGGTTCTGCAGGCCCATGCATAGCAACACAGAGGCCTGAGTATACGATAATGAAACTGGTAACTTCTCCTGGAAGTATAGATGTGCAAGGGATAATTTGAGATCTGAAATCTGTCGAAACAAAACCAAAAAAAAAAAAAAAAAAAAAAACATTAGATGCGGAAAGATGACTTAAAAATCATGAGCCAACATTTCAAACTTCTTGGCAAACCAAAATCCTTTAGAAAGCCTTGCCTCAAGTACGAACGTATTATTTAACACCGTCAGACTTACCAGATGATGATCAGCAAGATGGTTCACATAAGCTTCCAGCCTTCTCATACTGATTGGAGAGTTAATGATATCATCGTAAATACCAAGTGAAGTGGTTGACGAGGGCTCGACATCTGCGAAGTCGAGTTTTGGATCCAAGATACTACAAAAAAGAAAAACCAAAGAGTAATCAATATAATACCATCAGAGGCTAAAAAACCCATCTATGAAATGTTGAGGATCAAACACATACCTCATTGCTAGTTTGTAGTCCATTGTATTAAATCTTGGAGAGCACAGAAGCTTGGCAAATGATGACTTGAAGGCTAAGAACATACAGAAAAAGAAATATTTCAAGTATCTATCATAAAACATGATATTCAATATAGCACGGCACAAGAGAGGGACTTTCAACCCATGTATTTGTGAATAGATGACGTGGGTTGTGTTTTTAACCTCAACTGAGTAAAATCAAATATCTGTAGGTTAAATAGGTTGAACGTTGAAAGTCTCCCAAAGTCTAATCTTAAAAACTTCCGAAAAAAGAATAATAAGTGTTTGCTTGAGAGAAAGGCAAACCTCGATAGTAAGGACCAAAAAATCCCAGCTCATCTGACCCGTTCACTTCAATATCATCAGTGTCCAGTGGCTTTAAAAGCATACATGTATGCTCCCCAGTCACAGAATTCTGATTACAAAGCATAATGGTGATAATATAATCAGCATGAATCATTTCTAAAGGTTAGAATAGGGGCAAAATAGAGAACACAAAATTTGAATATTAAAGAGTAACAGAAAGAACTTAACTGGAACTTCACATATGTAAAATGGAGCAAACTTATGTCTTCTCCAAAAACGAAATAGATCCATAGTAAGCCCAAACGAGACACCCAAGTAATGAAGTTTCTCGGGCCGTCTTTCACGGAGATGCACAAGCAGTGGAGGTAAGTCTGACCTTGGTTTAATATTTTCTTCAAGCAATGACACCTGCCATCAATGCAAAAAATGTTTGTCTAAATATTCAGAAAACAGTAAAATTATAGGAGTAGTAAGTTTAAGTACTAATAGGATCTTACTTTCTCAGCCGCTTCAGTAATTTTGAGATCTGGGGTTTCATGATCATCCTCATCATCATCTACTTCAGAGATAGGAGTGAATTGGCCCTCAAAGTACCTAAAATGTTATAATCAGTGATGTCCTAGATTAATGAATGGCATGCATCAATACAGTAAGAATGCAATAAAGCATGATATAGTACCTTGAAAGCAATTCTATGGCAGCTGAACCATATCCAGACTGCAATATAATGAAATCACAATCATTTACACTTGTAAAAAACAATGAAACAATGTAATACTTCACGTTAACAATAAGAGAATAAAAATAAAGGGTGCAAATCAAGTAGAATTACCCTTGTTGCATTAGGATGTGTTGCGATGCGGACAATTCTAGCACCAGATAGACTTGGAAAGTCTTTATCTTGGAACTGTTCGCAAAATTTCCATGGAATCTGGTCACCAGAAGGCGAATGACCAGCACTTAAACTCCTCATAGCAGAAGCCTTTGAAATTTTTCCTTCAAGACACACCTGTAAAACAATTAATGAATATTCTTATAAATAAGAAGTAGAAGTATTTTCATTTCTAGAGCTAGAATAAACAAAAAGAACAAACCTGGATGACACACAGAATATCTGGGAGCTGATTCTTAGACTCGTTTACAGGACCTGCACACATACATCTTATAAACGTACTGTAGGTGTCCAGTAATAAATACAAGTAAATCGGCAAACAAAGGACTTCCTATATCACCTACATATGACAAGCTAAAGGGGACAACGTTTTTCGATTTACCAAGATATAGTAATAAAGAAAAAGTGTACCAAGTAAGACGAACAAGTGATGAGCTGGAGCATCGGCCAATAATTGAAGATCATTTGGAGAATTTTTGTAGTGAGATGCAACGTATAAGGCCATCATTCTCTGAATAGTGTGAGAATATGTAAGCACAACTACTACATGAATAAACAACTATGAACACTAATCAAAAAATGTACCGATAACTACCTGCAGAAATAACTCGCTGTCTTTATGATACGAGAAAAGTGTGTCCCGGTTAACATAGTATAGATCACACTCACTGGGAGGAGGAACACTATATGTACAAACAAGTTAGTCAATGAAGACATAGAGCTAAAATGCCAATTCATACAGCTTTTCAGAAATTTTATTAACCTGTTAATGCTTGGGATAGAATTTGCTATGTCCAAACAAAGTAAATTGTTGAGCCATAATTCAACTGGATCACCAGAAGCATATCTAATGGCTTCATTCAATTCAATCTTCTTGAAAAGGCGACCTGCATTAAAAAAAATTGAACACTAAGTTTGTAACGAAAGACCTATCTGGAATACATATTTTCCTAAAAATTATATGCCAACTTATCATACCAGAAGAAACAGCCTCTTTGTCTTTTGTAGGTGCTCGACTTTGTTCTTCTAATTGCTGCAGTAGCTTTAACGATAAGGATCGCCCTGTACCTTCATAGCTGTAAGAAAGAAGAAAGTACATTATGTGAAAGATTATGCAAGCAAACATGTGAAGATAATGAGAATATATGTTTACTTCATACCCATTAACAGTAGAAGACAGAAAAACTAGATAAGGCCCAAGCAAAGACTTCACAATCGGCAGTGGAATAGCAGCGGCTTCATCAACCACCAAAAGTTCGACTTGAGAAAGTTTTGTATATTCATGAGGTTGTATATACTGCAAGAAAAAAAATGGTTATAAATTTATAATTATCAAGATGAGATTACTCAGGCAGATTCAATACAATGATACTCCCAAATGCAGAAACTAATCATATTTTGTAAGCATATGATTTTAGATACTGTATCACAATTATGATTTTTGATACTGTATCGCGGTTTCAGAGATGTATAATCTGAATTACATAGATTTTGATCAAAAAATTATTTCCAAAAGAGTCAAACGCATAAATACCTGAATTGTCTGTCTATGTTGTTTGTAGATATTTATTCTGGTAGTCACTTTCTTTAACTCTGGGTTTGAGCTTTTCACAATATCATAATCTAGATGCTCCTGAAAAATGTTAGAAAACCATATTAAAGGGCAGATACAATCAAAGTTATAATCAAGCACAGAATCAGTCAGATCAACAAACTTGTAAGTAAAAAAAAATGGCCTTACCTTGTACTCAAGCATATCAAATCCCTTTGTTATAAAGTCGAACAAAGTTTTTAAGTTTTCCGGGCTAGGAGCAGTCACGAAGATATTTGAATACCTGTAAAATTAAACATTCATTAAATCAAAATATTCAAGTGAAACCAACGCGCAATATGTCAGATAATATAGGCAGAGTAGTTACCCTGCAGCAACAGCTCCAGCAATTGCAAGACCAAGTGCAGCTGACTTCCCACGCCCACGACCAGCAAGCAAAGCCACTGTGCTGCGAAGTTTCGTATCCAATATCGCTTCAAGAAAGTGACTAACAGCTTTTGCCTACATAAAATATACAAATTATGTCAACTCCACGTATGCATAAAATTGTATAATGTAAATATCAAGGAAAACCCCATCTGCTCAATAGGATGTATCACGGCATCTATTGTATTGGAGATACCAAAATTATCTAAGCTGGCAAAGTAAGATATTTAAAAAAATACACCATTTTTTAAAACAACAAGAAACATTGGTACCTGGTCGTATGTGCAACACTTTTTAATCAGTGGACCAACAGGAAATGCATCTTTCAATTCTTCTTTCATATCTTTCAATTCACGCTCTGCTTCTGAGAGTCCCTCGGAGTCCTTTCATTGACGACAAGAAGCAACATTAAAAAATTAGAATGCAGTTCCAATGGAACTAACAAAAGTCAGCATTGAACAACAAATAATCTCAAGTATCATTTCATATTGCTGGAAAGTACCTCTTTTACTGGAACCGGTGTGACTGACTTCATATGAGATGAGATTGGGAGTATATTCAACTCATCATCCATAACTATACAAGATCCACATGATGCAAGAGAAAGTAAGAAACGTTCATTGAAGCGTCCAGTGGCTAATGTGTGAGATTCTGTGCGGAATCTCTCATGTACATCCTGCAAGTACCAAGAATCTAGTTAATAATTCTTTTTATCTGAAAACAAGCTTGATTATCAGTCAAATGTATTATTTAAAATTAACACGTTAGAAAAGAGTTGTTGCTACAACACAGCTGATAAACTCATAACACTTCCAATTTACTGACCATATCGTTAATAGTGTCTAAAGAAACTGGTAGAAAAAAACTCTGACACGTACCATGACCATGGTATATAGACTGGTAAGTGAAGACAAAGAACGAAGCAACATGATAACTAATCCGCCACCTTCCACTGTCTCTATAGTTCTTGCTAGAAGATTTGGTGTCAAAGCCTCGAAATCCTGGAAAAAAACATGTTTAACACCTTGCATATGAACAAGTACCAACTACATCCGAACTTGATTTAAAAGGAACGTGAATGATGGTCTACCTGTAGTATGCACATGCCAAAAGTAGTACCAAGAATTCTCTCAGAATCCTTGTACTGACAATACGTGATCCCTGCAGTTTCAAGAAAAAGTGAGAAGGGATCCACCTTCTCAGGGTCTAAAAGTCCTCTGTGCATGAGCTTCTTGACCTGCTTCACCCGTTTTTTCTTATGACTGCGAGACACGGCGAAACATAATAAAATTAGCCAAGATTTCAACTCTCTTGTTGCAACTTAAAAGAAAATACTGCTGAAGAGCATGCTCATTAACGAGAATGACACCATTTCCGCCTCATCTCCACATATATGTTTATACCATAAAAGATATCGTTATACATTCACCTAGCTTGTAGACAAATCATTCTACATTAAGATCCTATATATTAAAATGCCAACTCCTGCGATTGATAGTTCACAAAATAACTAACTACTATAAATGCATTAGCAAGAAGTCCTAAACAAGCCAAAATTGACAGTAGAGACACCTTTAACTATTGTACCACTTTTAAGAAAAGTGAGCCTGGTTCAGATGAGCACCGGGCTCAACCTCTTCACTCTTCAGCTTTTCTCAAGACGAGGTTAAACACATTCAAAAGGAGCCTTCCCTTATGCGCTAAGGCTCACCTAGTGAATAATAGGGCTACCGACCTTTTTTCCTGGCTGACAAATTTTAAAGCTTTGGACTTATTAGTGCTGTATACCCACCTATCAAATTACAACTTAGAAGAAAACTAGGAATTCCATGTTTCAATATTCTTCATCGACATCTACACAAAATTTTCTTTTTCTAGTAGCAAAAAAAATAGTATTTTCTTCTTTATAAATTATCTAACATGTGTATTTATGTTAATAACATTATAACTAGTTAACTACTACCAGAAATAACTTGATGTGCAATATGTCATATGAATTTAGCTACTTTTCTTAAGCTACGATCAGTCCGCAATACATATAACACAAGTATGTACTAAAGTATTAATATCGTAGAATTCATAAAAAGTAGATGAAAAAAAATAATAATAATAACCTGCTAAGTTCAAGCTTGTCTCTGTAACACCAAAGAACATTAGGTCTAGACTTAACAACTGATTTGCTAAGCATATAGTGAAGGTTCACAATCTGTCACAACACAAAAAAAACACATATATTAGTTAATATTAATTAATACTACTCAATAAATAAATAATATTAATATATATGTGGATTGTTAAGTGTATGACCTGGTCACGTGACTTGTCACCAATAATAACGAAAATAGAACGGTGTCTTGTTTTGACACCGTTTTCAATTAGGGTTCTGATACGTTCGTCAACCTTCTTCCTCATTTTTTTGCTTTGGTGTTGGTTACGGTTGAGATTAACTGTGACGGCGAGTTGGTTTGAATTGGCGGGTGGTTAAATTATAAGGTCAGTCAGGCAACTGAAAATGTTTACAAGTAAAGATGTTGAAGAAAGGCAGAAAGCTGGGGTTTTAGGGTCTGTGAATTGGGCCTTAAAGGTTTTCGTTTTTTTAGATGGGCCTTGTGCCCTTGTGTTACTTAGTATTAGGGCTCGATACTCACTAAATGCCTTGCAAGTTACAAGTTACAAGTTACAACAAACATTTTTACTTTTATAATTGTTTTTTTTAAGAATAGCTGAGCCACGGGTCAAACACAAACTGAACCGACCAAATCTGACTCAAATCAAAAACTGATTGTGAGAAAAAACGTGAATCGAGAACTGAACCTAAGTTAATCTAGTGAAACCGAAATTGAACCGAAGTTAACATAGCAAAACTGAACCGATAGTTTAGATGTATTTTTTCTTGGTTTTGACCCGACCTTAACCGAACCAAACCGAGTAAAAACAAAAACTGAAACCATGATTATATATAACCCAAAACCGAACCAAATAAGGTCACTTCGGTTCGGCCCGGATCAGCTCGTTTTGTCGATTCGGTTTGATTTTCGGTTGATTTTGCGCAGCCTCTTGGTTGTTATTAGTAAAAGCTTTTTTGATAAAAGACAAGTGAGAGCCAATATATTACAGATAACATTATTATATCAATAAAGTAAAGAGAAACGACGGTGGACATATTTAATCCTTTCTAACGACATGGTAGGTGGTTAATATAGATTAAATTGTGGTCGGTGGTGGTGGGCTTACATATTGTGGGCTTGGCCCTTTTATTCAGGTGGTATAACTGGGACGAGAGAGATAAGGATTATAGATACCTCACCGCTTCTCTCTCATTCTTATCAAAAACCATATTCATGTCACCGCCTCTCTTATTCAGCAGTTTGATTCAAAGATCCAGAGGAAAAGATGCAATGAAGATCATTGAGTGGATTAAAGAAGGACAAAAACGTTATAGAATTTCATCGACCGGGGCACAAAGCATCGAATCTACTCTAGAATTTCAGGTTCAGGTTTTATTTTTTGATATTGCTTTGACTCTCTATATTAGAGGTATAACAATAATTGTTTTGAGTTGTATTTTGCTTAAATTTTTACTGCCTATGATGTTGAATGAAGGATTGAAGTTGGGAAAACCAAAAGACGATGACAAGATAAAAGTATAATGGAGGTATGTAGGTTTTTAACTTAAGGCCATAATTTTTAACCTAGGATTTGCGTAGTGAGGGGACTAATTGAGTTTAGTGAGAGGACTAATTGCATAGTGAGGGGACTAACAAGATTAGGATTAAAAGGAGAAGAAGGTTACACGGAGGTTTGTTTTTTTGTGTGGAGATAGTGAGAAACTTTTGATTTAAATTAGTATTTTTAGTTTCAGTTTATGTTTTGGTTTGGTTATGCTATCAATTTTTCTAGGTTGTTAGACGTAGTTTATGTCACTTTGCATCTAGATTTATTTGATTTTTATAAGTCTTAAATACAAAATCGGATTTTTATGTGTTTAATAGTAGGTTAAAGATTGTTAGTTTCATGAAATTATGGTTATGTAGATGTTTCCTTGATTTAAGGTTAATCTTTTTATGAAATATTTTTATTTTTATTTATTGGTTTTTGTTTAACTGCAGTTTCCAACTCCAATTGTAAGTGAGGTCTTTCTAACTGGATTGGAGATACTCATTTTGGGTAAGTAGAGGCATTTATATGTTGGAGGTGAAATTTTTAGTGGGTGTTTGTGGCTGCTTATTTTCTTGATTATGTGTTTACAGGGCGTGAAAGATTGGTAAATCGAGTTTCAAAAAAATGGGGGATGAATATAGACTTTGTGCTATTAAGTCTTATTTTGCAGCATGTAGTCTTAAAATTGCTACTTGAGAGTGTGATATTTATAGATGTGTGAAGATTAATGTGTGTGGGTAAAGTTAGAATATGTTTGATCCAGTAAACACTAAACAAAACAAAATATATGGAAGCTTGGCTTGGATTTTGAGATAAAAAATTCTTATGCAAATCTAGGGGTAAGTGGGTAACTGGAAACTGTGGAAAACTAGAAGGGGTGGTTGAATAGTTTTACCAATTAAAACTTCGTTTTAAAACATTTAGATTAACTTATGTCGATCTATTTGGTTGTTTATGTTGGACGTTGATAGATAGATATATAAACGTGTAATGAAATATATAGAGTAAGAAGCACATAACCACGACACGAGTATTTATAGTGGTTCGGCTACAAGGACACCTTCCTTGCCCTACTTCACTCCCCGAGTCACCTACTCGAGAGTTCGTAAACACTACACGACACCAATCTCCTTATGGCGGAGAAGCCTTCACAACGCCGCCTACTCTTTTTTCGGTGCTAGGCTAACCATCGGGTTCTTTCACTCCAAGGTGAACCACACCTATCACAACGTCGCCTACCCTTTATTAGGTACTAGTTTAAGCACCTAGTTCCATTACTATGGAGGAACTACTACCCATCACAACACAACACCTAATTACAAGGAGATCCACTCCTTGTTACAACACCATCAAGGATATCACCATCCTTGAAAATAAACTAATACTTATATGTATATCGATGCACCTCATCGATTATACGACCTAGGCATCCTTCACTAATGTCTTTAACACAATGCTTGGCACCTTTCACTAATGCCTTGGTCTTGACACCTTTAGCATTCTTTACTAATGCTTTTGACAAGGACGTGAAGCACCTTTCACTAATGCTTTCGTCTTGACTCTTTCGGCATCCTTCACTAATGCCTTCAACACAACATCTCTACGGAGGAAGAAAGAACTATCAACAAGAGAACCTCAGTTGTCTTGATGATGACGAAGCATGGCAACTCATGGACTTGAGCTTGCTCGACTTCAAGAAGTGGTGATCTCGCCTTTAAGAGGAACCTAGAGAATCACACAAAAACAAAAGACAAACTACATAGAAAGATCCCTTAGGATCAGTGGTTAGAGAGGTACAATACTTGGAGAAAGTATGTGTGAAAGTGGTGAGCCAAAAGAAAGAAATGGCTCACTATTTAAGTATTTATAGAGGAGAAAACTTACTGTTCCCCGGATCCCACGGATCCCTCCCACAAGGGATCCGGCTAGCGTAAAGCTAGAGATCCGTGGGACGCTCCTCTTTACCCATAGGTATTTTGGTTATGGTTCATGGGTCATGGGTTGATCCATGGGTTTCTTATTAGATACAATGTATCCTATGAGTTCAATGTACCTAGTCAAATGGTTTGGATAAAACCATGGGTTATGGGTCAATACCATTTGTTAGTTTTTACCCATTTTAGTATATACTAGTTTAAGTATATATTTACCCAAATATGTAAACACTAGTTGTTGTACATATGTATTACTAAATCATAAAATCACTTATACTTGTTTTAGTGTTTTATGTGAAAACGTAAGTGTGTTAGAAAACTATTTGCTCAAACAGTTTACGTATTTTATTTGTTTCGTTAAAATGATTTTACGTTTGTTATCGACAAAACATTAGAAGATCGTAAAATATAAATAAACGTTTTTACTGCTTATTTGTATTAACAATCTCCCCCTTTTTGTTGATGACAAAACATAAAATTATTTTAAGGAAAAACTAAAATTCGTAAAAGTTCGAATTGGAGTTTTTTACTCTCTTCTCCCCCTTTTTGTCGAAACAAAAAGAGTGTCGAAAAGAAACTAACACAAAGTTTTAAGAAAAATATGTAAGAAAGAAAAAAAAATGTAAAGAGAGTAAGTAACGGGAATGGATCTCGTCTTAACTCCCCCTTGACGAGTCCATCCCTTTGTGAGGGTGTCAAGTATATGAAAGTACGTAAGTTTGTTTTGCAATTATTTTTGCAAATGGTTCGTCCTTGTGACGAAAATGCTCCCCCTTGAAGATTGCAACTTTGCAATGGGGTGTCATGAAGAGTAATCCAAATAGGGATCAAATTGCAAATGACTTTGCGATGTATGGTTTGACACAAAGCTCCCCCTAGCTTTATGGTGTCAAAATCTTCATGTGTATTTTGAAAATCTACAAAATAACGGTTAGAAAACAAGAGTATTGTGCATAATTTCCTGCAAATAGGACTCAAGTTAGTAGAAAATTGTTCTTTTATACCACGGATCCCACGGTTCCCTTTGTGGAGGGATCCGTCTAGGCATTTTGGAGGGATCCGTCTGTCTGGTGACATATTTTCAGCAATTGTGATATTCCAAACAAATGCTAAGTATGAGAGTGAGATATATATAAATAATACACTCAAAGCAATATGGCACATAAAGTATCATTCAATAAAATAAAGAGATAATCAAACATTCAAACAAATCTCTACAACTAAGAGAATGATCTAGCCATACATTTTCTACAAATACTAACGAGTTACCTAAGCTTAAGAAGTAACCACGTTCTTAAGGGTAAAGTGGGATTCCTAGACGTACTAAGTTTGAGCTTAAGACTAGGACACCTCTTTAGGCTTATGGTTTTTTAGGTTTGTTGACCTCTTCGAAACGTTCGAGGAGGTGATAAAACATGAAACGTTGCTCTTCACGTAGTTCATGTATCAACCTTTCAACATGTTGACAATGATAGCAATCCTTGTCATGGTTTTGAGCTTCTTGAAATGGAGGTTCAAATGAAGTGGGTTGAGGATCCTCAAATGAGGGAGGAATTTGTGGAGGCTTATTAAGTGGTGGCTCAACAATGTTGGAGGATGGAGGTAATGAAGTGTCAACTTCCATGTGGTTGAGTGGTTGACTTTGATGTCTCCTCATAATCCAAAATGGACTATTGGGGGAATAGGAGAAGTTGATATTGGTGCAAGTGTTGATTCAACACTTTGGTTTTGTTGCACTACCTTTTCAAGTGAATTTGTTGGTAGTGGTGGAAGATGAGATGGCCAAGGAGGTAAGTTCTCTAAGTTGTGAGAATGTGGGGATGATTGTGAGGTGGCTCTAAACACCAATGATGTTGGTTGAGCTGAAAAGGGTATGTTTGGTTTAGTAGATTTTGGTGATGATATCCTTGTGGGAACAATCCTCTTGGGGATTAGTTTGTTTGGTTTCTTTGGTGTAGGGGAAATCCTAGCATTTGTGGACTTGACCGGAGATGATTCAGTTGAGGAAACTTCGTGTATGACCCTAGCAAGTTTCTTGGGTGGTTCTTGGGTGGATGAGTTAGCAATAGGAGCTTTTCTCATGATGAAATGACTAATGAAGATGTTGGTAATTCTCTGTTGTAAAAATCGGTCCAGGCGGTCGATTAATCCCCGCATAATCGCTGATCGCTCACTAAGCGCCTTGATTTATCATAATCGGCCTATTTAATCGTTTTGGTCAAAGATCGCTTAAAAATCGGACAAAATCGATTTAATTGGATTAATCGAACAAAATTGCTTAAAAATCGGTCAACAAAACCGCTTAAAAATCAGACAAAATCACTTAAAAATCAGTCAACAAACCGATTAATCGGTCAAAGATCGCTTAAAAATGGTCAACAAACCGAGTAATAACTATGTTTAACTTTGAACTTTGAATAATTATGTATTATGTTTATATTTGAACACTTGAAATACTTGAACTTTGATGCATTATGCTTATCTCATACATATAATATAAAATAATATCTAAAATTACAATTTTGTGCATAAAAATTCCAATCCGATTAATCCCCGATTAATCCCCGCCTAACCGATTTATCGCTAGGCCCTACCCGACCGCCTCACTAGCGCCTAGCGATTTTTACAACCTTAATTGCTGAGAATTGTGTTGTGTTTGATGACTAAAGTGTTATATCAATATGACTTATAAAGAGAAGAATTTGGCATGTGTATTTAAGACTTAAGCCACTAAGATTCTTAGAAATGTGATGATTAACATGCACAAGATTGAAGTTAAGAATTTCACTGATCTAGAAACTTAATAAAGATGAGGTGGAGTGTTCAAGTAAGCAAGATGAGCTTGAAATGATTGTTTAGGCTAGAGTTAACATAATCTGTCACCCGGATCCCACGGTTCCCTCCTTTGAGGGATCCGGCTAGGCTAATCCTAGGGATCCGACTCTCAGCAGTTATGAAGGGTTAGAAATGAAGTTTCTAAGAGCTAAAACCTATACCATCTTGAGTGTTTTCAGTCCTCCTAAGTATCTTAAGTGAGGGTGTACTTGAATAATCAAGAGTAATGAATGATATAGCAAATGATTGCTTTTTATGGAAGGAAAATGGGACTTAATGACTACCAATGGATGTTTAAGGATAACACTAAGAGTTTAGGTGGTGTCAAGTCATAATAAATGATCCTAGAGACCAGATGTTAGCTTGAGATGGAGTTTGAAAAATCTTCAAAATTCAAAAGAATTGAAAAACTAATTTTTGACCCATTTTGAGATAAAGATGACTAGAAGAAAAATTGTTCAATATGTCCACCTAAGTGTTTTGAAGGAAAAAAATTTTGTGAGTATTGAAGCGGAAGTATGGTGAGTTTTGATGATTTGATAAATCAAAAGTCATTTTGAATAAGATCTTATGTAAGCTATAAGTGAGTTTAAGGCTTTCTCATCTTTGAAGGAGACTTAGTTGAGTTCTAAGATCTTATGATTAGCTAGTGTGAGGTTATCTAGTAAGCTATATTGATGTATGGGATGTTGTATTGTTGAACTGTTGTCAAGGATCCCACGGCTCCCTCAAGGGAGGGATCCGTCTAGGCTAATCCTAGGGATCCGGCATTTGCTGATCAGAACCATCACAGAATCATGTGCAGATTTTGCACACTAGTCAACCATTAAACTAAACATAAATATAAGCAAGTCATCACATAAAACATCTCATAGGAAATGGTAGAAATAGCAAATATCCAAGTTAAAGCAAGCAATAGTGCTAAAACATAATCATCCATACACAAAACATGTGTTTAAGAAACAAACATAATCCTATAGTCTCTTTCGTCAATTCTTTCTTTTCCTCTTTCCCGACTTTGTGAGGTGATAAGCAAGATTTTGAATCATACCCCTTAATTGTTTGAATTCCGCGGTCTCGTTTGGAATGGTTGGAAGTTGTTCATAGTAATCAAAGGGTTCCAATTCAATGTTAGCTATGGGGTTGACATCTTCTTCTTCTCCGTCTTCTTCTTCTTCTCCTTCCGAGGAGTCCGAGAGAGCTTTAGGTTTCTTTCCTTTGACCAAGAACCGTTTAGAGGGTTGTTTGGTAAGAGGTACCATTACGTGATCAGCAAAGAAATGATCATTATTGATAGGATATGGTTGTAATGCACTAACATACTTACAAAGTCGTGTTAGGAGCATACCATATGGAAGTACCATGTTCGAAGCTTTGAATACCCCGGCCATTCTCCTCACCATGTAATAGGCGAGATTAAATGACTTTTGGTGGATAAGACAATAGATTATTTGCACAAAACATGCATTTGGATGATCCTTGTTACCAACTAGGCTAATGACGTTTTCCCTAAGGATTTCTTCCCATTTTCTAAACATGGGATACATTTCAAAAAGTTCCATTTGAAAAGGATTACGGTGAATGAGCTTTTTGTTTCGGTCGTACAGGGATTGGTCAGTCCTAACCTTGAAGATAGTATCTCAAATGATTTCGGGATCATCAAGAGGAGTATTGTAGATAGGTTTAGAATCAAGTGTAAGGTTTTGAGTGTTAATTGCCCAATCTTGAGATTACATACAAATTCCTTCACAAGGAATGCGAAGAATTTGAGCAAATGTGTTGAGAGGTAGAATGAAGTTTCGTTTATTGATGATGAAGGCGATTGAAATGCTATCATCGGCGTTTCGAATGATCCTAATGCTTTTATAGAATTCAAAGATGAAAATCGGGCAAATTTGTTCATCAATGTCAAGAAGACAATCAAAGTTGATTGCCGAGAAAGCTTGACGAGTGTCGGTATCTTCAAGGAAACATTCCCTGACTACACGACCTTCGTGAATAAGTCGTTTTTCAAGTCTTTTGAAGACTTTGCGATCGGTTTTTGATAGCCCTTCTTCTCGGTAGTAATGGGTGAGGTAATGGACGGTATCATGGTGGTCTTGTTGAGTGGCTTTAGGCATGGTTGGTCCTAGAAACAAAAATATATTAATTAGGTAAAATTAGTTAAGATGGGTTTATGGTTTTGATTTGTATTAACAATGTTGTGAACACAATGTAATCGTAATTGTGTTAAAAGTCCCTTTTAATGATTAATTTTGAAAACCCTAATTGAATTAATTGATTAGAAATTGTGTAACCATAAACCCTAGGATGAGGATGATGGAAATTAGAACAAGTTAGTGTAATTACTTACAATGGTGTTCAAGTGAGGAATACTTGAGGGTTTGGAGTTTGAGTCATTTTTGTGTTACGTGGGGAGGGGAAACTGGTTTGTGATGTTTTTGAAATGCGTATAGCTGTGTTTTGTCCTACGGTTCCCCCGGATCCCTTGTATTTGGGATCCGGCTAGTACAAATAGAGGGATTCGGCTTCTGTAGACAAAAAAATGGTTGATTGGCTTTAATTTTGTAGTAGGTTATAAGCTAGCTTACGGAACAAAATTAGTTTAAAGGTTTCAAATAAAAAGATGCTTTGGTTGACGCGATTTGATAAGTTAATTATCACGAATCCATTTGTGACGACGGCGTTAGTTTGACGAAATCAAAAGGAATACTATTCCCGATGATGAGTAAGTCGGGAAAATGACGAAAGAGAGACTTTTTCACGAGACTAGCAGTTTATTTAAACAAATAAGAACTATGATATCAACATAATCATGTAAGCTATCTAATGAAAAAATAAACATACCTTTATGCTTCTTGGTTTGGCTTATGAAGACATAATACCAAAAATACTTCATGAGCTCTTAAAGTAATCCTTTGTACTTAGAGGAAGTAGGTTGTGATTACTTTTGGATCTTTCTCAAAGGTTGGCTTTATTATTCTTTGAATAGAAATGAAGGTTTTGAAGAGATCCTAGCATGAAGATTTCTTGAAACAGATATGTTAGAATGATCTATCAATGTCCAACATAAACGAGAAAAAAATGTTTTGAAATATTTCCTTCTTTGTAGTTTTCAAACATACACGGATCGTATCAAGTTTTTTAAAGTACAACATACTCTAAGAAACTTGGTAACGAAGCTCTGATACCAATTGTGGAAAACTTGAAGGGGGGTTGAATAGTTTTACCAATTAAAACTTCATTTTAAAACATTTAGATTAACTTATGTCAATCTATTTGGTTGTTTATGTTGGACGTTGATAGATAGATATATAAACGTGTAATGAAAGATAAAGAGTAAGAAGCACATAACCACGACACGAGTATTTATAGTGGTTCGGCTACAAGGACACCTTCCTTGCCCTAATCCACTCCTGAGTCACCTACTCGAAAGTTCGTAAACACTACACGACGCCAATCTCCTTATGGCGGAGAAGCCTTCACAACGTCGCCTACTCTTTTTCCGGTGCTAGGCTAACCACCGGGTTCTTTCACTCCAAGGTGAACCACACCTATCACAACGTCGCCTACCCTTTATTAGGTACTAGGCTAAGCACCTAGTTCCATTACTATGGAGGAACTACTACCAATCACAACACAACACCTAATTACAAGGAGATCCACTCCTTGTTACAACACCATCAAGGATATCACCATCCTTGGAAATAAACTAATACTTATATGTATATTGATGCACCTCATCGATTATACGACATAGGCATCCTTCACTAATGCCTTTGACACAACGCTTGGCACCTTTCACTAATGCCTTGGTCTTGACACCTTTAACATTCTTCACTAATGCTTTTGACACGGACGTGAAGCACCTTTCACTAATGCTTTCGTCTTGACTCTTTCGGCATCCTTCACTAATGCCTTCAACACAACATCTCTACGGAGGAAGAAAGAACTATCAACAAGAGAACCTCAGTTGTCTTGATGATGACGAAGCATGGCAACTCATGGACTTGAGCTTGCTCGACTTCAAGAAATGGTGATCTCGCCTTTAAGAGGAACCTAGAGAATCACACAAAAACAAAAGACAAATCCCTTGGGATCAGTGGTTAGAGAGGTACAATACTTGGAGAAAGTATGTGTGAAAGTGGTGAGCCAAAAGAAAGAAATGGCTCACTATTTATAGAGGAGAAAACTTATTGTTCCCTGGATCCCACAGATCCCTCCCATAAGGGATCCGGCTAGCGTAAAGCTAGGGATCCGTGGGACGCTCCTCTTTACCCATGGGTATTTTGGTTATGGGTCATGGGTTGATCCATGGGTTTCTTATTAGATACAATGTATCTCATGAGTTCAATGTACCTAGTCAAATGGTTTGGATAAAACCATGGGTTATGGGTCAATACAATTTGTTAGTTTTTACCCATTTTAGTATATACTAGTTTAAGTATATATTTACCCAAATATGTAAACACTAGTTGTTGTACATATATGTATTAATAAATCATAAAATCACTTATACTTGTTTTAGTGTTTTATGTGAAAACGTAAGTGTGTTGGAAAACTATTGGCTCAAACAGTTTACGTATCTTATTTGTTTCGTTAAAATGATTTTACGTTTGTTATCGACAAAACATTAGAAGATCGTAAAATATAAATAAACGTTTTTACGGTTTATTTGTATTAACAGAAACTATTTCTCATTAATAGTTGTGGATAACAAATAATTACCGTTTATATAATATATAGCATGTGAGCTTTCTAGATTTTATTTGACTGGTCCGTATCTTATTGTAAACTTATAGTGCTTTGGATGAGAAGCGTGCTGAGTATATGATCTTTTGATCTTTTCGTAACCATATGCCATTGTTCATAAGAATCATGATATGAAATGCTATAATCATGGTCTTTCGTAATATTTATCTAAGTATTGTGTACATATGATTGTATTTTTTACTCCATGTTGGGAATTATGCGAAGTAGGATTTCTGCTGTCAATACTGCAGAAGGATTCTGCTGAAGTAGAAGCAGAATTTGCTGAAGAAGATTCTACTGAAGTGTAAAAGCCGTGCCGTGTTTCTGCTGAAGGGTGGAAGCTGACTAGGATCAGCATGCACTTTATTATTTAAATGCTAACCCATCATTATTCTTGTACTGCCCGAGGTTAGCATGGGTATAATTGTACTGCTCAATATGTTTTAGTGTTTTAGTCATTAAATGCATACTTGCATGTTTAGTCGATTGAGTAGTAATAGTTTAGGGTTCCTTGTCTATAAAAGGAACCTCATAGTTTGTAATATAAAACTTATCCGAAACATAGTGTTTCAGTTAATAAGAAAGATCCATAGAGGATCTAAGTGTTCTTAGTTATAACAACTTGTGTTTACTTTCCGCTATAGAATACGAGTTGTAGAGATTTTCTATTAGTTTGCTTATGATTACATAGGCAACACTAACGATCCACGAGTGCTCAAGATTTGTCAAGGTCTGTCTGTGTTCAACAAGTGGTATCAGAGCCTCGGGAGAGTCTCTACGATACTGAGAACCTTATTTACCTCACCCCCATACAACCAAAACCATATTCACCATGCCTGGAACTGATGATGAATCAGAAGTCACCAAAAACAACATAAAAAACACCACCTGTATGCAACAACTTAGTCTCTCCAACAGTAATGGCAAGTTTCCTTACCTGAAAAAGGAAGAGTATGATCTGTGGACCATGAAGATGCAGAACTGGATCTCCAATATTGATTGGAATCTGTGGGAGATTGTGAAGAATGGAAACAGTCTGAAGAAGACTATCCCGGATCTTGATGGTAAGTTTACCATTGCTCCTCCCAAAACTGCTGAAGAGATTCTAGCTGTGCAAAGAGAGCACAAAGTAAGAACCATCCTTCTTCAATCTATTCCTGAAGATCACTTGGGTGATTTTCACCACATGGTTGATGCAAAGGACATCTGGATGGCTCTTAAAGCAAGGTTTGGTGGAAATGAAGAGTCCAGGAGAATGAGGAAGTCCATGCTGAGACAACACTTCCAAGAGTTCAATATCTCTGAAGAAGAAGGTATCCACAAGGGATACGACATGTTTCACAAGATTCTGAGTCAGCTAAACCAGCTGAATGCAAAACCTGACAATGATGATTGCAACTCAAAGTTCCTACGATCTTTGCCTCCATCATGGTTACATGTCAGTATAGCTCTTAAGGCTAAAGGTGGGCTGGACATGCTCACTTTTGATGAGCTGTACAACAAACTCAGATCTCTTGAACCTGATGTCAGATCTCCCTACCGTGCATCCTCTTCTGGTCATTCAGCCTTTGTTGGGACATCTCACTCCAATATGATGATGCATGCTTCAAGTCCATCTTACTTACCATCATCATCTTATCGTCCCACTCCATCACATCCTCAAGCTAAGACTGGCAGTATATTAGAGGATGTTCTTCATTCATTTGTTGCTGATTATGATACTCAGCAGCATATTGTCTATGAAGATTTTGATCAGGTGGACCCTTTTGAGATGGAGGAAATGAAACTGAAATGGCAGGTGGCCATGCTTTCAGTAGATATCAAGAGGTTTGAGGAGAAGGCAGGAAGAAAGTTTGGCTTTAAGGGAAAGGATCCAGCTCGCTTTGACAGGAGAAAGGTCAAGTGTTTCTCTTGTCACCAGATGGGTCATTTCTCAAGGGAATGCAAAGACAGGAAGAGTGGAGAGGGAGCTAACTACAATTCCTATCAGCAGAATCAGAAGGGAGCTAGCACTTCAGCAGCTCTTGTCACCTTGGATGAACAGGTCAACTGGGTTGCACATGAACCTGTGAATGAGGAAGCTGCTGATACTGAGAAGCTTGGATTGCTGTCCAGATGTACATCAGAAGATAGGCATGATCAGTTTGCCTTGATGGGACTTTCTCAGGTACACAACTGTATATTTGGTTGTAGTGAAAGATACAATGAACTTAAAGAAGCTTATGATACTATGAAACCTAGATACAATGAATGCTATGTTGATAATGAAGCTTATAAACTTTCGTTAAAAACATTAGAAAGACAAAAGGTTTGGTTTCAAAAGAATCAGATAGCTTATGAAGAAAAGATTAAAGTGCTTCAATTTGATCTAGATATTGCAAACATTAACTTTAAGCGCACTGAAAAGAAAAAAGCTGATACTATTACTGAGAATCTAGAGCTTAAAGAGAAACTTGATAAGGAAATAGCTAGACATAAACAATGGTTAATATTAGGTGACAATCTAGCTAGAGCACTCTATAGTAGTCAGTCAGTGAACTCTGGAATAGGCTTAGGTTTTCAAAAGTATGTAGGATTGGAAGCTAGGCAAGATGGGCGTAAATCTACACCTGCAGGCTTAGAACATTTTAAAAAGGAAGGTGATTTGCATGCTGTCCCTTGACCTATTAGAGGTGAATTCATGCCCACTGACCTGTCCATTACTGTTGACTTTGATGGATCACACCATCTGTATGGCAAAAGGTCAAATGACTTGCCAGACAACGATGCTTCATCTTATGACTTTGTCTCTTTCTCTGACAGTGACAATTCATCGGATCAAGGATCTACTTACAGCTGTGATTCAAGTGATAAGTCAGACCTTCCCAAGCCCTCACCTGAGCCTACACCCAAGCCTGCACCCAAGTCTATCTACAAGCCTTCTAGGATAGCTACTGAGGAATCTACTTCCAAACCTATTTCCCCTAAAGACTTGTCCTTTAAATCTTTGCATAATAAGTCTGTTAAAAACAATTCCTTTAATTTGTCTGGTTTAAGTACTTCTACTTGTAATAGAACATCTTCTTTGCTGAATCAATCTTTCAAAAGGAAGACATGTTTTGTTTGTGGAAGTAAATTTCATTTAATTAAGGATTGTGATTTTTATGAGCAAAGATTGGGTGTATGTGCTACTCAGCAAAAACCTAGACCTGTGTGGACCAATGTTAAGAATATTCCACCTTATGTCCCACAAGCTACTGACTCTCATTGGAAGAGATCAGCTGATAGACCTTATGTGCAACCCACTAGCCCATACTTTAAACATGGTTATTGGCCTGCATATGTTGACTCTATGAATAATGGGAAAGGATGTTGGGGTACTGCTGTCAAGTCCTCAGCAGGTTGTTCTTCGAATAATAAGGGACCCAAATTTCAATGGAAACCCAAGAACAATGGTGGATCTTACTCTTTTACCAGACCTAAATCTAATGATCCACACGGCAGGTTCAAGTCAGCAATGACTTGAGCCTCCTCTGTATACTAACATTCTTTTGTATATATGTTTGTTTCTGTAGGATCATCCTCTTAAGCATAAAGATATTGGTATTGTTGACAGTGGCTGTTCAAGAAGTATGTCTGGAAATAGAGACATGATGCACAATTTTGTTCCTATTGAAGAAGGAGGCAATGTGACATTTGGTGGAAGTGATGGTAGAATTACTAGGAAAGGCACCATCAAGACACCCCTACTGAACTTTGAGAATGTGTACTATGTTAGGGAACTTCAGAACTTCAACTTGTTCTCAGTCTCACAAATTTGTGACACCAAGAACAAGGTACTCTTCTCTGAAGATGAATGTCTTGTGCTTTCTAAAGAGTTCAAGCTTCCAGAAGATACTTCAATTCTACTGAGAGTTCCTCGAACTCACAATCTATACACATTCAACCTCAATGAAGTTCTTCCTGAAGGTGACCTCACTTGTTTGCTGGCTAAAGCATCATTGGATGAGTCTAACAAATGGCATAGGAGAATGGCTCATGTGAATTTCAAGACCATAAACACACTCTCTAAAAGGGGTCTTGTTGAAGGTCTACCCTCCAAAGTTTTCTCCAATGATCATAATTGTGTTGCATGCAACAAAGGGAAGCAACACAGAGCCTCCTACAAAGCTGTCACTGCAGTGAGCATTATCTCTGAGCCTCTTCAGCTGTTACATATGGATCTATTTGGTCCAACTCAAGTCAGAAGCATTGATCACAAATACTTTTGTTTGGTTATCACTGATGGATATAGCAGATTTTGCTGGGTGTTCTTTCTGAGGACTAAAGATGAAACAGCTCCAGTGCTAAAAGACTTCATCACCCTCGTTGAAAATCAGTTGAACAAGAAGGTTAAGGGAATTCGGTGTGATAATGGGACAGAGTTCAAGAATGCTATTATTATAGAACTCTGTAGGTCTAAAGGGATAAAAAGGGACTATAGCAATCCAAGAACCCCGCAACAAAATGGGGTAGCTGAAAGAAAGAATAGGACCTTGATAAAGGCTGCAAGATCAATGCTTGCAGACTCTAAATTGCCCACTATGTTCTGGACTGAAGCTGTTGGCACAACTTGCTATGTGCTTAACAGGGTCTCCATTACTAGACCTCACCTCAAAACACCATATAAACTTCTCTTTGGGAAGGTTCCTGTCATTCATTACCTCAAACCTTTTGGTTGTCAAGTGACCATTCTAAACACCAGTGATCCGTTGGGGAAGTTTGATGAGAAAGCTGATGATGGTTATATTGTGGGTTATTCAGCTAACAGCAAGGCTTACAGAGTGTACAACTTATCTGCCAAGAAGATAGAGGAGACTTTGAACCTGAGATACCTGGAAGATAAGCCCAATGTTCAAGGACAGGGTCATGTGTGGTCTTTTGACCTTGACTACCTAACTGATTATCTGGGGTATACTAGACATATGGCTAACCAAAGTGCAGGCTCTCAAGAATCTCCCACTAACAATGCAGGTACCTTGGATGCTGACTCTGGAAGTGATATTGAAGATGATGAACAACCCATTCTTGTGCCTTCTTTCTCCCCTAACAATGTTGCAGGTAACTCTTCTAGAGATAATTCAGCTGAGTGTGAAGATGAATCACACTATGCTGAGGACCTTGCTAGGCTTCAGACTCAAGAGTTTGCAGCTAAGCTTGAAGCTGAGAAGGTGAATGGGGAGTTTGCAAATGAGGCTGTCAGTGGAAACCATATTTCTGCTGACACTGATGCAGTCTCTCCCATCGTCATCAAATCTGCTGAAAGCTCGTCTGTTACTACTCCTATTCCTACTAGAGTGTCCACAGACTTTGGTGAACCATATACTCGCTTTCCAAGTCCTTCAGATCTTGGAAATCATCAACCCAAATCTGGCATTTTCACCTCACCTTCCTATGACACAACCTTTGTACCAACTGTGTCTAATCTTGAACCTACCATTGAAGTCAACCCCACTGCTACTAAAAGAATCAACATATCTCACCCTCAATCCAACATTATTGGTGACATTCTAGCTCCTGTTAGAACTCGAAAGGCTATCTCTAGTCCTAAATTTGGACAGGTTGCTTTTCTCTCCTATGTCTCAAATCAACAAAGAGACAATCACACAGACTACAAGCATTGTCTGTTTGCGTGTTTTCTTTCTCAAGTAGAACCAACCAGTGTCTCTCAAGCTCTTGAAGACTCTAGTTGGATTGAGGCAATGCAAGACGAAATGCAACAGTTTCAAAATCAACAAGTTTGGATCTTAGTACCATTACCAGATGGCAAATATGCTATTGGAACTAAATGGATTCTGAAGAACAAAAGAGATGCAAGGGGTGTGGTTATTAAAAACAAAGCAAGATTAGTAGCTCAAGGTTACAGGCAAGAGGAGGGGATTGATTATAATGAAGTGTTTGCACCTGTTGCTAGAGTAGAGGCTATTCGAATTTTCTTGGCCTATGCATCCTACATGGGCTTCATGCTGTATCAGATGGATGTTAAAGGTGCTTTTCTGTATGGTGAGATAGAAGAGGAAGTTTATGTCACACAACCCAAAGGATTTGAAGACCCAGATCATCCTAATCATGTTTACAAAGTAGTTAAAGCTCTCTATGGACTTCATCAGGCACCAAGGGCATGGTATGCTAGGCTTTCATCATTTCTGCTGAAGCATGGCTACAGAAGAGGTGCCATTGATAAGACTCTTTTTCTGAAGAAGAACTCGACAGACATCATACTTGTGCAAGTGTATGTGGATGACATCATTTTCGGATCCACTAAAGAAGCTTGGTGTAGGGAATTTGAGGATCTGATGAAGGGAGAATTTCAGATGAGTGCTATAGGGGAGCTTACTTTCTTTTTGGGTCTCCAAGTTCAGCAGAAACAAGATGGGATATTTATCAGTCAAGATAAATATGTGAGGGATATGTTGAAGAAATTTGGTATGGAAGGTGTTAGGACTGCCACAACACCTTATGAAGCTCCAAAGACAAAAGCCAACAATGAACCAGATCTTCCTGTGAATGTTCATTTATACAGATCAATGATTGGTTCATTAATGTATCTAACGGATTCAAGGCCTGATATTACCTTTGCTATGAGTGTTTGCTCTCGACATCAAGTCACTCCACTTACTTCCCATCTCAATGCAGTCAAGAAGATCTTTAAGTACCTCAAAGGCCAACCTCATTTAGGCCTTTGGTACCCAAAAGAGTCTCCTTTTAAGTTGGAAGCATATAATGATAGTGATTATGCTGGTGCAAATCTGGATAGGAGATCCACAACTGGAGGCTGTCAATTCCTTGGAACAAGATTGATTTCTTGGCAGTGCAAGAAACAAACCATTGTGGCTACCTCAACTACTGAAGCAGAGTATGTTGCTACTGCAAATTGCTGTGGACAGGTCCTTTGGATTCAAAACCAATTGCTGGATTATGGGTATAACTTCATGAACACAACTCTTTTTATTGATAATCAGAGTACCATATGCATTGTCAAAAATCCAGTTTTTCACAGTAGAACCAAACATATCGAAATCAGGCACCACTTTATAAGAGATGCATATGAAAAACATTTGATAAATGTGGCTAAAATTCATACAGATGATAATGTGGCAGATCTGTTAACAAAAGCTTTTGATGGACCAAGGTTTCAACACCTTGTGGTCAATATTGGAATACTTAACCCTTAACTGCAAAGTTTAAGGGGAGGCATATGCCTCATGAGAGGATTTTTGTTTTGTTTTGTTTGTTTTTCTTAGTTATAAAAAAAAAAAAAAAAAAAAAAAAAAAAAAAAAAAAAAAAAACCTTCCTTTTGCAAGTTTGTTGTATTTTGTTGATGGTTTTTAACTCACCAGATATACCTTGTGTGTATCCAAGAGTTAGCTAGTCCAAAGGGTACAACTTTGGTAAAGACACATCAAATCTGTTGATAGCTGTAATGATTTGCTCAAAATCATAGGGTTTGCAACCACCCATGCTTAATTGCTGAGAGTTGTATGGTAATCAATTCACCATGGTCTATTCCTTGTTGGAATCTAAGAATTGACTAGCCCACAAGTATATGGCTTGTGGTAAAGGCAACTGAATTCATATTTGGTTATCAATTCACCAATTCTAAGCATTGACTAGTCCTGAGCAAACGGCTACAGGTAAAGACACATCAAATCCGTTTATATAGTTGCTGATTTGCTCATAAATCAGATGGTTATCAATGTACCATAGTTTTCGGACTTAAACATCTTGCTACTCCAGTAGTGATGGCTATTGGTAAAGAGACATCAAATCCATTATTTTCAATGATTCACCTCTCACAGGAGTTCACACACCTGGATGTGATGAGAATAGTATGCAACTAATAAGTTTTGATGTACAATATGTCACGTGTTGCTGCAAAGACCTGGTGTTTCAAAGATTGCTCATCATAGAGATGAGATATTTATTGGTTCTTTTGCTACTGATGTTTGAGAACAATCCTCTAGTACTGAAGTCTCTAAGATCAATCAAGGTAGGAAACTGGAACTTAACCAAGTCAAATTCCAGTTTAGGGGAGGATTGTTGGGAATTATGCGAAGTAGGATTTCTGCTGTCAATACTGCCGAAGGATTCTGCTGAAGTAGAAGCAGAATCTGTTGAAGAAGATTCTACTGAAGTGTAAAAGCCGTGCCGTGTTTCAGCTGAAGGGTGGAAGCTGACTAGGATCAGCATGCGCTTTATTATTTAAATGCTAACCCATCATTATTCTTGTACTGCCCGAGGTTAGCATGGGTATAATTGTACTGCTCAATATGTTTTAGTGTTTTAGTCATTAAATGCATACTTGCATGTTTAGTCGATTGAGTAGTAATAGTTTAGGGTTCCTTGTCTATAAAAGGAACCTCATAGTTTGTAATATAAAACTTATCCGAAACATAGTGTTTCAGTTAATAAGAAAGATCCATAGAGGATCTAAGTATTCTTAGTTATAACAACTTGTGTTTACTTTCCGCTATAGAATACGAGTTGTAGAGATTTTCTATTAGTTTGCTTATGATTACATAGGCAACACTAACGATCCACGAGTGCTCAAGATCTGTCAAGGTCTGTCTGTGTTCAACACTCCACGTTCTTTGATTTTTAGGTCAAAAGATGCGTTACTTGTGTGAAAGTGATGTTGTAGAAAACTTACACACATGAAGTTCTATAAATGCAGGTGCATGACGAGCGACAGAGATGATTGTATTATGGAACTGCTCCATCTATTCAAATTGATTTCTTCTTATAATTGCCTGGAAGGTTATATCCCCATGTACTATTCTATTTTCTGAACAATTATAAGAAAACAAATGACTACTTGAGAAAAGTTTTCAATACTTCATACGTTGTATGCATCACTTTCGTTCTTAGAAAAAGTCTATATTTTGTTTGCTACATATTTTGCATGACCAAAACAGTTGAGGCTAAACCATATCCTACATAACATAATGTTTTTTTAACCTGTGTTTAAGATCCTTCACATCTATCGTATAATAATCTATTATAAATTATACACTGCTGCCTACCATTTTGTAAATAAGTTTTTGGTTTTCCATGAACTATATGTCCTGCCAGGATTTTGATGCTATCACATACACACAACAGCTGCAAAAACATTTAGAATGGTAGGCAGACATAGTAGTAGTATACACCGCGCCATCATTTATATTCAAGTCTACATCTTTGCATAACATTATCAGCATTTGTCATCTGCAACATCATTTTATTTTAAACAAATTGTCATGCTGTATGCACTTACTTCTTCTGCAATCAATATTACTTATTTAGGCATAATTTATAGGTATATGTGGTAACTTCAATCTTGCAACCACAATGGAAGAAGTGATGATCGCACAATTGACACCAACCTCTCGCAACAAAATACTTGAAGCTCGCGTCTATAGAAAATGGATCTCTAAAACCATTACTAAACAAATTGAAATCGAAGTATGTTGCATCTTGATGGATCGACAGGTATACAATAATTCATACATTCTGTAAACAAAAAATTGAATTGCTTATCTTTCTATACTGACAACTGAATACAAACAGGGAGATGTCATATAAGCCAACATGAGCCTCAAAGAACAAGACTATTTTAACCAAAAATTAAAACTAGGTCATGCTTACAAAATCAGTTGTTTCAATTATGAGCCTTCAAACCCTTAGCAACAAACATTAGGCATCGACACAAGTCTCAGATTTAGAAAGATCACAACTTTTGATGAAATCCCAGCAACCAACTTCCCGTAACACTACTTCAGATTCGTTGCATACAACCAACTAGAATCTCGGGTGGCACTAGAAGATCAGACATCAACAATACAATATCCAGTTCTGACAGGTAAATCCAAAACAATTAATTTTATCTACATACATAAAACACAATCTCCTAATACATGCGCATTACCAGATTATATAGGATCTTTGCGATCCGTTGGTGAACTCAAAGAAAAAGGCGATCCTAACAAAAGCCTAAAGGTATGGAGAAAGCTGGACATAGAAAACCTAAATTAAGTTCTCCTGTAGAATATATTATATTCAAAAGACAAATAGACCTACATTATCCTCATAACTGCTATCATCTAACAATCCTTACAGCGGAAACGTTACTGAATTCACAATGTCGGACCAAATGGCTAGCAAATTTGGAGAAGCGAAACTCGAAACGATGCATCAACCAGTCATAACTGCCGTCAGTTCATGCCGTGTTACAAAATACAGAACTGGTGAGTTAACATAAACTACAAATATAACTGAGACTAAAGTGTTATAATGTTTAAAAATGTTAATGCAAACTACCAATTATCAGCAACTCCAGCAACATATTTTTACCTGAACCCAACCATACCAGAGGTTGAACAATCAACTGCTTATTGGTTTCAGGTTTATGTTCCAATGAATCCCTGTGGAGAAGAGTCGTTACCTCCAGCAATTGTAGCTTCAGAGACCGACCTTTATTTCAGAAGATTATTGGCAAAACCTTCTGAGGTATGGAACTGAACACATCTTTATTACCTTATTTACTGGAAAAAAAGGTTGCCCATCAGCTTATTTGGTGTTGAAATTTTCAGGATTTAAAAAACAAAGTAAAATATTTGGTGACCTTCGCCGTCGTTTGGGCTCAAAGGAATAACATCGATGTAGCAGTAAATAACAAAACATTTCTCACATGACGACAGGTAAATAACAATCGTGCATAAAAAAAAGAGACATGCTCTTCTTGATTTCAAAGCTCAAGTTTAATACCGCGAAGACCATCTCTCTACATGGAGACCTGATCAAGAAGATGATGGCGTACAGGGTTGTGTCATTCTGATAAGAAATTGCAAAAGATATATTGAATGTCGGAGACGCTCGAGGTGAGGTTCCTTTTTCTATAAAACTTAGGTTCACAGTTTCTTTTTGTTGTAAAAAATGATTCAGTACAACTACATTTTGTTGTCAAAACAGGTTGCGGTAATATTTTGGTTTTACAGGTATAAGTTAAAAGCTTAGAGAAAACGGGCTTTTAGGAGACTACTTAAATAAGGTATAAATAGATGATCGCAGGGGTGTTTGGATGTGTGCGAAAACTTGAAGTTGCAATGATTAGCTTTCAATATTGAGTAAAACGGATATTATGGCTTTGATTATGTGGCTCAACAAAACTCGAAAACTGAATATTACTTCTGTAGATTTTGAGTAACAATTATTAATTGATATTGAATTCTCGATAGACACTTTTAAAACGCATGTCCAAACACCCCTTGCAAGTAGTTAGTTTCTGATCAAGTAGTATAAAAATCACTGTCGTCAAATATTTATCTTATGTAATCTCACGAATGCGGCTATTGAACCAAAAGTGGTGCATCGAGATATCATGTCCAGTAATAGACTAATACATTTTGAATTTCATCTACGTATGATAACGGATTGAAACTAATATTAATTATTCTGTTTCTTAGTGCAGCGGGAGAGCTGTTGAACCCAACATGTGGACATGCAATATTTGCATCAACAGATAACAAAGTGGATGTTGTCAAATTTTTTTTTTACTGGTCTCCATTCTCTGCATTTTGGTTCTTGGTACTTCTCCTCTTTGTGATGGCATTGCCAACGTTTCACTCAAACAAAAAGAATAAGGTGATTGCGTTGGTAAAACTTCTTTCAACCATATATTATCACTGAACAATATAAAGTGTGCAAAAAGAATGAGGTTATAACCCGTAGTATCACAATTTCAGATGCGTTTACGTTTGCTGCAACATAAATGAAAATATGTCAACATAGTATTATTGATGTTGGGGCTGCTATGTCATGTTTTGCGACTCAAGTACAGATATGCAGCTGCAACTGATGTCTATACAGCCGATGATGCACTGACCACTATTACCGCAACACTGATTATTCAGGTAAGTTTTTTAACAACGATGTTTGCTCGCCGTTTTTCCACTTCATATACTTTTTGTAGAAATCTAGAAAGGGGGGTTGAATAGTTTACCGATTAAAAACTTTGTTTTTAAACTTATTGAAAGATCAGTTGATATTGATCTTAGATATGTTAATGAAATATGTAAGCAATATGTAAAGAGTAAATAAGGAAAGAATTGATCAAACCACAACAAGTTGTTTATAGTGGTTCGGTCTACAAGGACTCTTTTTCCTTGCCCTACTCCACTCCCCGAGTCTCACACTCGAGAGTTTAACTTCACTAGTCAACAAGCTCCTTTCACAGGCGGAGAAACCTTTACACTTCGCTTACACTATTTCCGACACTAAGCTAAATGTCGAGTTTTTTCCAAGGGTACAACCACTCCCACACACAATGTATTTTGAGGACTAAAATACTAACCACTCACACTCACAAGATTATGATAGTTTGGTACAACAATGAAGTATGAATCAACACAAGATCATACAACACCAAACAAACAAGACTTCCAACTTCTCGTTGAAGCTTGAATGTGACTTGATCTTCTTTCCTACAAAAGAGATCACTAATATGATATGAAACTGAGTTAGAAAGGTTAGAGAGAAGATATGTAAGAGAGTATGATAGAAAAGGATGAAAAACTACTTGGTTTGGCTTGGCTATTTATAGCCAAAACCATCAGCAGACACCACGGACCGCGGACCCCTTAAAAGGGTTCCGCCCGTTATAGCTTTTGGTGCCGCCGAGGTCTGACAACAAGATATCAAGATCTTGCCAAAGTCAACCATATCTATGCAAGATTGTGTAAGATATGAAGAGTCCAAATCTACACAAAATATCTAATGAAATATTCCAATGATTTCCATGATGCATTACATGATGTCATGTGTTGTTTTTCTATTTTTAGAAACATGTAAATACATAAGTAATGTTTAGTTTTTAAGAAACTAAAACATTTTAAAGACTACTATCATACATTATGGTTAGAGTCATATTAAGATATGATTAATCACAATGTAAATGCTTGAGTGATGAAGATATTATTTGAAAAAGCTTGTTTTAATATCTATTAAACTTGACAAACTTTAAGCTTTATAAAAATTAAATTTACTTTTGTCGTTAACAAAACTTAGGTAAAGATCAAAAATATAAATAACGTTTAATGACGATATTTGTATTAACACTTTTCTTACTCGCTACAATAAAAATTTATCAACCGCAATTTTTTATTCAACATGGTTGCATTATTCCTTAATAAGAAATACTTTTTTAATCGACTTTTGTAAGAATGAGTGAAATGGGTGGTCATATAGAAACACTTTAGGATCAGGATACTGTCAAGTGAAGAATAATATGGTGTATTTGGCCTTTGGATCAAGTCGCTACTGAAACAAGCGGTATTCTTGACTGAATTTATAGGGTTAATGGTCCAAAAATATACAAACTTTCCACCTTTTACTATTGTGTCAATAAACTTTTAATTTTCCTATTAAAACAAAAAAACTTTCTTAATGACTCTTATTGTAACCAAAATTAACACGTGGCAACATTAATTAACCCTTAACCCAAAAAAATCATTTATACTCGTTTCATAATTCTGGGGGACCATTTTTGCCAACTTTCCAAACCTCATGATTGTGCTGAACATATATATCAATTGGTGCCCTCTTTGTAAATCAGATGGATATTTCATTATCAGTAATTTGTTTTCGAAACAAAAAATCAGCCTCCACGGGTTACGAATTTTCGTTTCTTTGTTAGAGCATGAGGAGTGCCTGAGTGGCAATGGAAATCAGCGGAGAGCTTCGAACAAAACCCAAAAGCATTGAATCTTACCACCAACTGACCCGACCTACTGTAACTGTAACCGTCTACTAAAGTGTACGAGTTTCTTGATGAAGATATTCCTACTGAGTACTAGTATTGGAGTGGAAAGACAACATTTGAATGTTGGATCTTCTGTTTTAGGAAGTGAAACCAGTGAATATGATCATCAGTTGGAAAAACTTGAGGTTGCCTACAAGGTGTTTGGTAATATGCCTATGAAGAATTTTGGGGTTGTTCACAAGGTGTTTGGTAATATGCGTAAGAAGATTATGTTGAAGCTTCAAGTGGTCAGTTTAGTGAGTTGAAAAGGCTTAAGCAGACTACTAGTGTAAAGGAATATCATGACATTTTTGAAGGTATACTCAATCACTTGCAACTTCTGCGAGAGCATGTCTTAAACTGTTTCATTGATGGTCTTAAAGAAGAAAGAAATCCAAGGGATGGTGAGGTTGTTTAAACCTCAATCCATTTGTGAAGCGTATTATTTGGCTAAGATACATCAACTCACACTTAGTAAAACAACACCCAAAGACTCGACTAGAACAACCAAGTTGCCTACCCCAAGCACCCAAAAAGAAAAGAATCATGCGGAGTGTCGCAAGAATGAAAAAAGGCAGTTAAATGATCTTGAGGAATTTGGTATGGCTGTTGAGGCTTCAATGGTTAAAGACAAGGATATATATGTTCAGCACAATCACGAGGTTTGGAAAGGTGGCAAAAATGGTCCCCCAGAATTATGAAACGAGTATAAATGATTTTTTTGGGGTTAAGGGTTAATTAATGTTGCCACGTGTCAGTTTTGGTTACAATAAGAGTCATTAAGAAAGTTTTTTGTTTTAATAGGAAAATTAAAAGTTTATTTTCACAATAGTAAAAGGTGGAAAGTTTGTATATTTTTTGGACCATTAACCCGAATTTATATGTAATACCTGAATTTCTAAAATTCACAAAAAGACCAAAATGCCCCTACAATTAAAAGTATGAATAATTAATTTCAAAAGAATACCAAGTAAGCTATGTAAATTCAGAGAATTTTAAGAAATATCACACATGACCTAAATAATATTAAACACTTTGTAAGGGTAATTTTTATAGTTTATGATTTTATAAAAATTAGTTTTGTATTTTTATAATTACCAAAAATATTTAATTAACTTTATAAAAGAAATAAAACTAAATTAAAGCCCAATATAAGTTATATTATTAAAAGACCATTTAATCTAAGTCCAATACATATTAAAGCCCACAAAAAAAATAGAAACTCAAGTATATATACATATATTCGGCTCACACAAACCCAAAATAGCGATTAACCCTAAACCGACCTAAAAACCCCTCACAAGTCGACTTCCAGTTTCCAGAGCCTGAGACCATTTTTCTTGGACGAGATTCAAGGCATAGAAGGTGGGAAAAATAGTGGTTGAGTTCCAGAATTGCTGTGGTGATCGTTGTGGGTTTTTGAGGAAACTAGGGTTTCGGCGAGAAGGAGGTTTTTGTGTTTTCTTGTTCTATCGATTCAAGCTCTTCAAGGGTATGTTCCTAATGATGAATTCAGTCCTATAAGTCGTATATAACACATAAAAATTAGCCATGCATGATTTATATGTCGTATGAAATTATTGGAAACCTAAAACCCTAAAAGCGTATATAAATAACGATTGAGCTTAGAATATTTTTAGAGATCATGAATTGATTTTTCCAGAAGTTGTTACATGTTATAAGACCTGAGTAAAATACATGTTTATGAATTTGAAGCTTGTGTGATTTGTTTTGGGTTTTTCTTGATTCGAAAAGCATAAAAAGGAAAGGTTTTTAAAAGGGGCGATTAGGGTTTTGTATAAACTAGGGTTTCTTTATAATCATGAAAGGTAATTAATGAAGTATTAATGATGAGCTAATGATTGGTGTAACCTAGGTTTAGGGCTTGCTTTTGAACTATGCACTATTCGGCTTTATATAAAAGTTTGGGTAGGTTTTGTAAATATTGAAACTTAAAGGTTATTTTTGTAAGACAATAAAAGACATGTACTAAACGTATAAAATAAGTATGGGGGTTAAACGTGTGATTTTGGATAGTTAGAGGGCCATTCGAATTGTTATTAATTTAAAAGGGTGTGTTTTGTAAATTCTAAAACCTTTGGGCTAAAAGTGTAAAATATGAAAATAGAAGGTTAGATCGTATAATTAAATATGTCAAGGGTGTAATTTGTAATTCTGAGCAACTATGGGTAAACATGTGTAAATGAATTTCGTAAGGACATGCGTGAGTTTGAGTTAATTTCCGTTTGAGTTTTCGTACGTTCTAGGTCAATGTGGTAATCATTAAAAGAAGTGATATGTGAATTTAATGCATATTTAGTAATATTTAAAGAGTAAAGGAAACCCTAGAACCTAAATAGGAAGTTGGTGAATTAATGAAGAATACCCTAAAACGTTGGAATTCCGTCTGTCACTAAAAATGAGAATAATTTGACAACCCTAAAAGTATTAATGAGATTAATCCGTTATACTAATAAGTATTAAATAATCATAATCCGTGTAGATTCGTTGAGGGAGATGCGACGTTACTTCTTCATATTCCTACATTCGTTTCTTTTCTCTCATTGCTTTAAGGTACGGATATTCTGTCTTACTTTAAGACACTTATGTTATCGTACATGAGTTCTGACCTTTTCAGTAAAGGTCCCTCATGTTTTTCCTTCTTCATCATGTTCTCTTATGTTTATTAGGATTTCCCAATGCCATTGCTATGAACCCTTTTTCTGAATGTTTGGTCTGTTACTTATCTGAATGAAGGTTCTAGTGAACTATGCAATATCTGATGTGAACTTATGTTAAGGAAGACTTTGATATATACATTTGTTGAGCCCTGTTATATTAGATTATGAACTTATGATTATAAATCTCTGGTTATGAACTTCTGTTTATGAATATATGATATGCCACTATGATATGAACTTATGATTTCTGAATATCTGAATATGAACCTTAGGATATGAACTATCTGATATGATTCTGTGACCTTGTGTGTGACTATGATCTGTGCTATATCTGAAATCTGTTTGACTTAAGTTGGTTGACTATAACCAAATATTTAACTAGTCATGGGGGTTCCATGTCCGTATCAGTGATGCACCTCTGATATGACTCTAGGGCAGTAGAGTGATGTTCTGCCACGTCTCTGGATGGTGAAGCATATTTTTGAATATGTAGGAAGGGGCGTATGGATGCATCCTAGATCTGATCTGTTATCCGATATGTTATCTGGTGAATGATGTCGTGTGCAATACGCGTCTTCACAAAATTCTGGGAGCTAGCTACTCCATATATGTACATTTATTTTCTGAAGTTACTTTTGAAGAAGAAAGATATTTCTGATATGATATGTTTGTGAATGTGCTTATGACGTATTTGTTTAAGTGATTATTAGTTGCCATGCTAGGATAAGACTAATACGTTAAAATATGATTCGTATATCTGATATTATGATTTGTTATTGTTACGTGAATACGTTGATCTGCGAGATGAATGTGCAAGTATATGATTGAGTGTTTTGAAGGTTAATTATCTGTCTGTATATGTGACCTGCCATATTAAAACTCTGCTAAGGATAAGATTTGATATGAGAACTGGTTTAGCTATTATTGTCTGTCATTTCCGCTGCTATAATATTGAATTAAGTGCTTTAAATGTTGATTAGTTGATTTGTATGAATGCCATGTTTATTTTCTGGAACAGTTTCTGTTAGTTTTAGACTTTCCGTTTGGCTTATACGTAATATGTTATTCTTGATATGCTAAGTGTTTGGTTGTTCTGATGTGTTTGTTTCTGTGTCTTTGATGTGCTATGTGATGTCTATACTGTTATGTGGTTGTTTGGATTTCTGTATATTTGTGCTTCCGCAGAATTCTAAAAGATCCTTCGTCATTATTTTATTTCGATTTCGTTATTCGTTTATTTGTTCTGTTTAGTTTTGTTCTGTTATATCCGTTCACTGGGCTTTGTAAGCTCAGCCGCACTTTTCTTTTCCTGCGGCAGGTTTTAAGCATTTCAAGATAAGCTTATGGGATAGCTGATCTGGGTTGAGAGTAGAGTTGAGAGCAAGACCTTACCATAGAGATCTTAGATTTATTTTGAAGTTTTATCTATTTATGTTTTCTTTTTGGATATTTTGTAAAGGCTTCCGCTATTGTTTAGTTATTATAGTTCTGATATGAAACCGTATTGTGATATCTTTACCCTTGTCGGGTCGGGGTGTTACAATTTATGGTATCAGAGCCTAGGTTTTAGGACCCTTAGAGCTTAGGCTATGACCTGTGAGAAGTGGGTAGATTTAGGATTTTCCTTTCTGCGTACTCCTTTGCGTGCCCCATCGTATTTAAGTTTTGCTGATAGTTGGTATTCTTTTAGATGGTTATTCCCCGTCGCGCTAGTTCATCTGATAGGAGTAATCGAGGACCGGCTAGGCAACATAAGGAGAAGACGAAGTGGGCCGTTATCATTGCTACGGGCTGCACGAGGTATGGTAAGGTGAAGAGGACTAACAAGAGGATAAAAGTTCCGGCCAATATGTGGCCATGTACCATCGAGGAGAAGCTGACCTTGAGGACCATTGACGGGGAGGTGGTGGAAGAATATGAAACTAAGGTGGTTGACAACGAAGGTTTCATTACTACATATCATGATAGGTGCCCCAAGTTAGTTGAGGATGAAGGAGTAGGACGAGCTGAGAGTCGCGATCTGTATGCCTTCGTGGATCGTGTGCCAGAGGAGGAAAAGAGGAAGCGTAAAGGTGGCTTTGCTAGTGGCTTCCTACCACAGCCCGAAGGAAACAAGAACGGATGGATAAGCGAGGAGGAGGAGGAAGAAGAGGAACCTAAGGAAGAGTACGAGGTGGAGTCGGAAACGGAGTCTACGGCTACTAGTAGGTTCAATCCGACACAAGAATAGGAGTTTCGTTTCTGATTTGTTACCCTCTTTATGAAACTTTCTGACATTTGATTTTGAGCTAGGCCTTTTGTTTTTCATTTGACGTTTGAATCTGGAATTTTTAAGTTTGTTTTGGAAGATCATCATGAGATGATTCTGCGAATTTTGTTTAATTAATGGAAATAAAACAAAATTTTGAAAGTATAATTTCTGTCTGCTGTTGTTTCTTTCTAATAGATTCGCTAAGTTTCCGTTAGTCCTCATAAGTTTCGTTTGCTATTTTTTCTCTTAGTGTTGTTGTTTAATTACCGCTTGTATGAAGTATGGCCATCATGATGGTATACTCATGTGTATCTGGTTTGTTATAGTATGTTACTTGCTATCTGTGTGCTATCTGTTATGTGGTATGTTTTGTTTTGATATTTGTTATGTGTTTTGTCATGACCCGAGACTGAATATAATGACAATAAGAACTTGTTATGTGATGCAAGTATTATGACGCCTGATCAACGTAATAATACCGAGATCACATAATCTGAACTTATTGAAGGTATACGACGTCTGGGAAATGCCTGTGATTGATGTGTGTATAGACTTTGACTTTTAGCTGTTATTTGGCACTTCTCATGTTAGTTTGAATTCCGTACCTATTTGCGAGATTTTCGTCGATATCTGTTTCATACAAGTTTTGTACGTTTGGAATCCGAAGTTGTTATGATCTGCGTGAACCTCTAGATTGCTATGATCACCTTAACCTTATATGTCTCCCCATATTTCTGCGACTATTGAGGCCGATAGGATTTATTTCTGTCTATGCATATGATGTCCTCATCATTAGATATCTGAATAAGTCAGAATTTGTCGTTTGATTTTCTGCGTCTCATCTGTTCTCCGCCATTATTCTAATGAGTATATAATTATCTATTATAAGTATTTGACTATTTAATTGATTTCTTAATAAGTTTGAGTTTGAATATTCTGATAAGAAATTCATTTGTTTCGAGATAAGATTAATGTTCGTTATCTTCCTAGAAGTTCTGAAATCCAATTCGTTTTCTGTTCTGTTCCGTCTTGTCCAATTTCGAGGACGAAATTTTCTTTTAGAGGGGAAGAATTGTAATACCTGAATTTCTAAAATTCACAAAAAGACCAAAATGCCCCTACAATTAAAAGTATGAATAATTAATTTCAAAAGAATACCAAGTAAGCTATGTAAATTCAGAGAATTTTAAGAAATATCACACATGACCTAAATAATATTAAACACTTTGTAAGGGTAATTTTTATAGTTTATGATTTTATAAAAATTAGTTTTGTATTTTTATAATTACCAAAAATATTTAATTAACTTTATAAAAGAAATAAAACTAAATTAAAGCCCAATATAAGTTATATTATTAAAAGACCATTTAATCTAAGTCCAATACATATTAAAGCCCACAAGAAAAATAGAAACTCAAGTATATATACATATATTCGGCTCACACAAACCCAAAATAGCGATTAACCCTAAACCGACCTAAAAACCCCTCACAAGTCGACTTCCAGTTTCCAGAGCCTGAGACCATTTTTCTTGGACGAGATTCAAGGCATAGAAGGTGGGAAAAATAGTGGTTGAGTTCCAGAATTGCTGTGGTGATCGTTGTGGGTTTTTGAGGAAACTAGGGTTTCGGCGAGAAGGAGGTTTTTGTGTTTTCTTGTTCTATCGATTCAAGCTCTTCAAGGGTATGTTCCTAATGATGAATTCAGTCCTATAAGTCGTATATAACACATAAAAATTAGCCATGCATGATTTATATGTCGTATGAAATTATTGGAAACCTAAAACCCTAAAAGCGTATATAAATAACGATTGAGCTTAGAATATTTTTAGAGATCATGAATTGATTTTTCCAGAAGTTGTTACATGTTATAAGACCTGAGTAAAATACATGTTTATGAATTTGAAGCTTGTGTGATTTGTTTTGGGTTTTTCTTGATTCGAAAAGCATAAAAAGGAAAGGTTTTTAAAAGGGGCGATTAGGGTTTTGTATAAACTAGGGTTTCTTTATAATCATGAAAGGTAATTAATGAAGTATTAATGATGAGCTAATGATTGGTGTAACCTAGGTTTAGGGCTTGCTTTTGAACTATGCACTATTCGGCTTTATATAAAAGTTTGGGTAGGTTTTGTAAATATTGAAACTTAAAGGTTATTTTTGTAAGACAATAAAAGACATGTACTAAACGTATAAAATAAGTATGGGGGTTAAACGTGTGATTTTGGATAGTTAGAGGGCCATTCGAATTGTTATTAATTTAAAAGGGTGTGTTTTGTAAATTCTAAAACCTTTGGGCTAAAAGTGTAAAATATGAAAATAGAAGGTTAGATCGTATAATTAAATATGTCAAGGGTGTAATTTGTAATTCTGAGCAACTATGGGTAAACATGTGTAAATGAATTTCGTAAGGACATGCGTGAGTTTGAGTTAATTTCCGTTTGAGTTTTCGTACGTTCTAGGTCAATGTGGTAATCATTAAAAGAAGTGATATGTGAATTTAATGCATATTTAGTAATATTTAAAGAGTAAAGGAAACCCTAGAACCTAAATAGGAAGTTGGTGAATTAATGAAGAATACCCTAAAACGTTGGAATTCCGTCTGTCACTAAAAATGAGAATAATTTGACAACCCTAAAAGTATTAATGAGATTAATCCGTTATACTAATAAGTATTAAATAATCATAATCCGTGTAGATTCGTTGAGGGGACGCGACGTTACTTCTTCATATTCCTACATTCGTTTCTTTTCTCTCATTGCTTTAAGGTACGGATATTCTGTCTTACTTTAAGACACTTATGTTATCGTACATGAGTTCTGACCTTTTCAGTAAAGGTCCCTCATGTTTTTCCTTCTTCATCATGTTCTCTTATGTTTATTAGGATTTCCCAATGCCATTGCTATGAACCCTTTTTCTGAATGTTTGGTCTGTTACTTATCTGAATGAAGGTTCTAGTGAACTATGCAATATCTGATGTGAACTTATGTTAAGGAAGACTTTGATATATACATTTGTTGAGCCCTGTTATATTAGATTATGAACTTATGATTATAAATCTCTGGTTATGAACTTCTGTTTATGAATATATGATATGCCACTATGATATGAACTTATGATTTCTGAATATCTGAATATGAACCTTAGGATATGAACTATCTGATATGATTCTGTGACCTTGTGTGTGACTATGATCTGTGCTATATCTGAAATCTGTTTGACTTAAGTTGGTTGACTATAACCAAATATTTAACTAGTCATGGGGGTTCCATGTCCGTATCAGTGATGCACCTCTGATATGACTCTAGGGCAGTAGAGTGATGTTCTGCCACGTCTCTGGATGGTGAAGCATATTTTTGAATATGTAGGAAGGGGCGTATGGATGCATCCTAGATCTGATCTGTTATCCGATATGTTATCTGGTGAATGATGTCGTGTGCAATACGCGTCTTCACAAAATTCTGGGAGCTAGCTACTCCATATATGTACATTTATTTTCTGAAGTTACTTTTGAAGAAGAAAGATATTTCTGATATGATATGTTTGTGAATGTGCTTATGACGTATTTGTTTAAGTGATTATTAGTTGCCATGCTAGGATAAGACTAATACGTTAAAATATGATTCGTATATCTGATATTATGATTTGTTATTGTTACGTGAATACGTTGATCTGCGAGATGAATGTGCAAGTATATGATTGAGTGTTTTGAAGGTTAATTATCTGTCTGTATATGTGACCTGCCATATTAAAACTCTGCTAAGGATAAGATTTGATATGAGAACTGGTTTAGCTATTATTGTCTGTCATTTCCGCTGCTATAATATTGAATTAAGTGCTTTAAATGTTGATTAGTTGATTTGTATGAATGCCATGTTTATTTTCTGGAACAGTTTCTGTTAGTTTTAGACTTTCCGTTTGGCTTATACGTAATATGTTATTCTTGATATGCTAAGTGTTTGGTTGTTCTGATGTGTTTGTTTCTGTGTCTTTGATGTGCTATGTGATGTCTAAACTGTTATGTGGTTGTTTGGATTTCTGTATATTTGTGCTTCCGCAGAATTCTAAAAGATCCTTCGTCATTATTTTATTTCGATTTCGTTATTCGTTTATTTGTTCTGTTTAGTTTTGTTCTGTTATATCCGTTCACTGGGCTTTGTAAGCTCAGCCGCACTTTTCTTTTCCTGCGGCAGGTTTTAAGCATTTCAAGATAAGCTTATGGGATAGCTGATCTGGGTTGAGAGTAGAGTTGAGAGCAAGACCTTACCATAGAGATCTTAGATTTATTTTGAAGTTTTATCTATTTATGTTTTCTTTTTGGATATTTTGTAAAGGCTTCCGCTATTGTTTAGTTATTATAGTTCTGATATGAAACCGTATTGTGATATCTTTACCCTTGTCGGGTCGGGGTGTTACATTATATATACTAGGTAATTGCATAAATGAGGACAACACACGTTGTAGCCACACATCAGAAGTTCAAAAGTACTTCGACAATGTGTGATGGATTTGAAAACTAGAATAAACGAGGTTTAACATGCAAGGAGTCATAAAAGACCTTGTTCAGGATATTCATTTCTGTGTAGCGTTGAAATAAGCAGATAAGCACCTGAAAACGACCCAACATCTGCTTGAGCATGCTCAATCAGGCTTAGGTCGCATTGTTTGCAATTGAAAAGTGGAAAGACAAAATATTTTAAAATAAAGAATAAGCTTACCTGAGGATTGAGCATGTTGCTAGTGACAGCAAAGCCAATAATCTATTAAGCCCTTCGCTGTTCTGGCACAAAAATGAAACGTTCCCAGATGGTAGGATTGATTCCTGGAAAGCATACAAAAGTATAAATATTGACTAAATGACAACATTTCAAAATGTAGAAAAGACAATTTAATAAATTACCAGTGCCAAGCAAGTGAGGAAAACCTCTGACATTAGTTTGTTTGTCCTCTTCAGGGGTAATCCCAACAACACCACCCTCGTCTTGTTTTTCATCAGGAAGTGGATGTACTTCTATGTTTGAAAACAAAGATAATGAATTCAAATTCCTTAAAACTTGCCTCTGCACTTCAATGTTAAACATGTCCCCGGTAGAAGCCTTAAAATTACATTAAGGGGGTGTTTGGTTAAGCTTAAAAACAAACCTTTATAACTTTAACAAACAATCGGTTCTAATAGCAGCCTTTCTTTGCTCTGTAATAAGCTATTAAGCAATGTTGAGTAAGTGTTTGAATAATACAATAAACTTATAAGCACATCAAATAAGCTTAACACATATATCTCTTGATTCCTAATAAAACCATTTAAGATCCCATGATCTAGTGGTAACACCTTAACATATGCACTTTCCTCAATCACAAAGCTTAGACAAAATGACCATGTTCAATATCCAACTCATATAAATTCAACTGATATTTCTATTAGTCATCTTGTTTACCTATAATTTTTACACAAAAAATAAAAGAAATAGAAAAAAAAAAATAGTAATAGAATTAAAGAATGTGTATGCCAAAAATTAATGCAATTTTTTTTAAGAGTATAGAACATGACAAACCCGGTTAAGTCGATATACTTCTTATTTTGTATCCAGATCCCCCATTCATATTACACCTGCAAAGTATCATAAAATCACCGAAAGAAGCAATTAAGGACTCTACACCTACATCACAAAATCATACAACACTTATAAAAATTGAATCTTTTAAACGGTTATGAATTCTTGTTTATATTCAACTTGACACAAATTCAACTACACTTACAGCAAAAGGAAGTCTCATTTTAATAAATTTCGGAAAACATATGGGTCGCATTCACGTGAAGTTGTAAAACATGGGCACTTTCGAATTCTGAATTGGCTCCTTGCACAGTGGCATCCCATATAGCTATAGTATTTTGTATCAACATCTCTTCGTCCGTGCCCAATTACAGAAAAAAAAAACAAAAAAACAAACATTAGCATTTGGTCGAACATTTTGTCTACATCCTAGAACTCACCATCACAACATACTTGCTACTAACCATTCAACCAAAATAACGAAAAAAATTTTCACATGCGTACATTATTATTACTAAAAAAAATCGTTACCACTGTTACTTTTCTTTGTATCATCCATCTTAACATAGCTACTCATATCCTGCATAATTGACAAACCATTAGATCGCCATTATCAGTTATGTTATACGAAATTACAACAGAAAAGCCAGCTCACCATTAATTTTTATAGAAATACCATAAGCTCAAAAAACCAAGCCCATAAGCAGCCATAAGGTCAAGAAACAAACCTCTGATATCGCACATAGAAACCGTATGAAACAGAAACATAATCAAGCAACATAAAAAAAAAAACACAAACTTGAATACACCAATTCATATAATTAGCAGAAGCAAGCCTGAATCGTGAATCAATGACCCCAAGTAACACACAAATATCTGTACTAAACCATAAGCGAGTAATTATCCCACAACAAAATTAAAAAGAATAAACATAGGCATGTAATCATTAATCCTAAAAATTACAAAGAAACGAAAATTTCAAACCTAGACGTACAACACACTTAACGATTTTTTAGCCATCTTGCTTGTTCATATCAGCCGCACCTCAAATCACCCTACACCTAATTACAGCAACCAATCAATACCACATCATCAAATCATCTTAATTTCATAAGAACCCCAAAAAAAAAAAAAAAAAAAAAAAAAAAAAAAAAAATCCCAAATTATTTGTTTTCATACCTGATCCTTGAACCAGCACACATACTTTGCAGATATGGTGTGGCCCGTCATAACGCCTTTGGAATCCTTTGCAGATATAGATCACTAATTATTATTATAACATGTCCTAATAATTAGACCAAATAAACAATAAATCGACAAATCATATCAAATAATAAAATTAACCACACAAACCATATCAATAAATCAACAAAAACCCTAAAATCAATCATACTTCTAATCTGAAAGACAGATTCTAATTACTTGCCAAAAATCGTAATTTTTCATAATTAATAGAAAAAAAATTTAGATTCAGAAAATCGGAAATACCTTTAAACATTCGCCCGTGGAATCAGTATTTGGTGGGAATCTGTGGGTATGTGTGTGTTTGTGTTTTTTTGAGAGAGAAGACCCGTGTTTGTGGTTTGAGGTGAACTGGTGGGAAGAAGAAGAGTCGAGAGAGATAGATAGGGATGAAGAAGAATAGGGAGACACAGTTTAATATATAGTGAGCACTGTAGCTATATATAGTGAGCACTGTAGCAACTTTGCTACAGTGTTTTGCCTCACATTAAATTTTTGGGTTTTAGTATATTAGTAATAATTAGGAACAAATTTAGTTGAGGTGATTTTGTATTTGGTTTTGTATATATGTATTATAGTGGGAGCATGCTAATATATTAAGAAAGTTATGTGAATTATGGGTACTTTAACTTCATTTTTGATGTTATAGACCGAGCTCGCATCTCAAAATCGTTTGGAAGCTAAAGTAGAGTCTGAAATGGGTGTCGGTTGTCCAAACTTAGTGGAACGTATCTAAGGTCCCAAAAAACTTAAAAAAAACTCCGCCGCAACGCGGCGGGGTTTTCCACCTCGTTGCATGTGATAGTTGAATTAAATTATATTATTAAGTTTCTTGTAGAGAAATGGAAGGTTAAAGGGTTAAACACGTATAACGACGACTTAGCTTTTAGATATTTCTCAAAGTGAAAATCCTTACTTTTTTGTTATCTTTATGGGTAACTAACTTTCAAATTTCGTTACAATCGGTTGACACAACAAGAATATCTTTATGACTATTATGGTGCTTGTACAAGTCAATATATTTGAAAGTTATTAACGATAATAAAAAGGTAAAATTTTACCTGGCTTTACTCAAAGATAAGGTTCAATAGTAAAGTTATTAACTTAACTAAGAAAAAAATCAAGAATGTAAATACGAGTTCACTTCACAAACTACTACAAAAGCATGCCAAGTATCTTCAAGTGAGGTTCTAGATCGATAATTGAATCGGAGATTCTCTTCTCTATCATTATTTTAACAGGCTATATCGTGTATAGTTGCCTCCTACATTAGTGGTCGTCGCTTAAGTGGTGAGTGGGTTTGGCATTGGAGGCGTGGCATTGATTATGGCAAATGTCTAGACATGCTCGAAGGCTTGAAAGTTGAATTGCAATCGTCTTCGCTCTCTACTGGTAAGGATATTATTCGTTGGGGTTTCAATTTTTATGTTACTTTCACTATTGGGGCCACGAGGAATCATATTGATATATTGATGATGTTATTCTCCCGCTCTTCCGGTGGCAACAAGTTGGTGTAAGATTCTTCTACGAAAGGTGAATATTTTTATTTTGAGGATTAGATTGGATAGGCTCCTTCATCGTTTGAGTTTTTCAAGACGAGGGTTGGATATACAATCTGTTGATTGCCCAATTTGTGGTAACGGTAGAGAAACCAATTAACGCATTTTCTATTCGTGTGATGTCGCGTTATATATTTGGCGCTTGGTACGTGTGTTGGGTGGATTCGTTGTATTCCCATTTGGATTTGGAGTCATGGTTTGATAACATCTGTGTTTCTAACGAAGTCAAGAAACGTATTCAAATGATAGATACATATATATGGTGGCTTATTTGGAAGTATCGAGACTCGATCACATTCAACTCTCATCGCACGAGGAAATGTGATTTATTTGATAACATTCTTTTTGGTTATTTTTCTTGGTTAAATAGTAGAGGTTTTAATTGTTTAGTTTGGTCGGATTGACTTAAAAAACTGATGTAATTTTGTGCTATCTCTTTGCTAGTTTCTTTCTATATAATTTTGTCGTTAAAAAAATAATAAATAAAAAAAAAAAAAAAAAAGTTGTTAGTTTGAAGGCTTTAAATATGTAAAGAGTATATGTAATTGTAAGACATTTGATGTCTTTACTAGAGGTCTAGAGTTTAAATTACGAAATGTGTATATTTTGGATGCCTGAAGACGGGTTGGAAATGATCACGAAAATATCTGCATATGTTCATCAGAGTTTGCATTTGTATTGACTTTTCCGTCAATTTCAATTTTGCCTTCAAGGCTTGTACATTTACAAATGCTTAGTCTTCAAGTTTTTTAGTAAGAAAAAAATAAAGAAACTATAAATAAATTTTTTTAACCCAATTTTAAAAAATAATATTTTATTTCAAATCAATTAAATCATCTTTCTTTTTCAGTAATATTTTTTTTCTTTTCCTTTTAGATGATACTTGAGAACACAAACTTTGTTGTTTCACTTTAATTTTTTTTTTTGAAAGTTGACTATTATTAAAACTTGCCAAATATACTACCAACTAGTAGTACAACAACCAAAATATACAAATATTTACATAAATTCAAACTTCCTCCATTCTTCCCAAGTTAGTGCTAGACTACCCTCTCTATTCTTGTAACAATGAAAACCAAAAGACATGATATCGTATAAGATGGACCGGGCATCCGTCTTTTCATTCTCGAACTTCTTTTTGTTCCTTGCCTTCCAAATGCTCCAACAAGTAATTATCGAGATCCCTTTTAGCACCTTTCTTCTCCTTCTTCCAGACCCTCCCCATTTATGTAATTCCATGATGTCTTTAATTGAGAATAGGAAAATCGGTGGGTAGTGGCACCACTTGCTAATCAGGTACCAAATTTCCATAGCCACTTCGCATTCGCAAAAAAGGTGCTCGGCAGTTTCCTCCTCCTTTCCGCAAAGATCACACATCGCAGAGCCATAGAGGCAATTCCTTCTCCTGAGAGCCGCGCAAGTCGGTAACCTATCTAGCCCGAGACGCCACATAAAAATATTACATTTGCTGGGAATCCATTTCGCTCACTTAAATACGAACCTTCCGCTATAATCCTGGGCACTGTTGAGGAAATCCTTTACCCCCCGCACACTAAAATTATGTCCATATCTTCCCAGCCATTTCCAAGTGTCGCCCCTATCTGAGAGCCGCACCCCATACAGTAATTGATCAAGCCCAGCCCGGTTCACTGCAGCGTTAGTCAGCCCAACCCTTGTTGGCCCATCATCGAATACCACAAACTTGTTCTTCGCGGTGCTAAACTTGTCGCTAACCATGTCCCTTTTGTTGCCATCAATTTTAAAAAGAGCCGGGAAGACATCCTTCAGGGGCTCGTTAGTGATCCAAGGATCCAACCAAAAACGAACCTCCTTTCCGTTACCACATTCCCCACGCACCAACTGGTGTAATTTAGTACCCGCCACATTGATTTTTGAGATCGTTTTTGCAATATAACACCACGTACTAGAAAGATACCTGTTAAAAGGGAGAGGATTCCAATTCTTCTTAGTGTAGTGGATGGCATCGATAACCTTCCTCCATAGACTCCCGGGCTCGTTCCGATATCTCCAAAGCCATTTGGATATGAGAGCTATATTCGAGTCGAGGAGTTTGTGTAACCCCAGCCCCCCGCCTTAATAGGGGATGTAACAACCTCCCATGAAACCCAATGGCTTTTGCGTTTTTCTTCTGAGCCGCCCCACAGAAAGCCACGAATAATTCCTTCCAATCTCGAAATAACCTTCAAAGGAGCTTTGAAAAGAGAGAAAAAAAAAGAGGGCAGGCTCTCAAGGACAGCCTTAATCATCACCATCCTACCACCAATAGAAACCGTAGAAGCCTTCCACCTCGACAATCTTGACTTGAAGATATCGATCATAAAATCCCAATTGTTTACCCGATTCATATTAGCACCAATCTTCAAACCCAAGTAGTAAAACGGAGAGGATCCGTACCTGCAATTGGCCAACATAGCTACTCTCTTAACTTCGACTTCTTCCACCCCGAGCCCAATGAGAATAGATTTCTGTAGATTAATCTTCAACCCCGATACTAAGTAAAAGCATCGTAATATTTTAATAACCTTCATCACATTCTGAGACGACCATTCTCCCAAGAAAGTACAATCGTCTGCGTAGAGGAGGTGAGACAAACGAGGCCCATTATTAGGCAAAACGAGCCCGTCGAATGTCCCGCTACTACCAGCCTTTTTCATCATACTAGTAAGACCTTCCATAACGATGAGAAACAAGAAGGGAGATATGGGGTATCCTTGCCGCATTCCTTTTGAACATTGAAATTCAAAAGTCGGAGAGCCATTTACTAGAACCACCGCTCTTGCCGATGAGACAATCCCGAAAATCCAATTGCACCATTTCTGTGAGAAACCCATTTGCGACATAACTGAAAGAAGGAAGCCCCAATTAACGTTGTCATAGGCTTTGTTGAAGTCGACTTTGAAAATAAAAGATTTCCTCTTGTTTTTCTTGACCCAATTGACGATCTCATTCAAAATCAATGGCCCGTCAAGAATAAGTCTCTCTTTTAGAAAAGCCGATTGGTTCACTGAAATCAACTTTCCCAGCACCTTTTTTAGCCTTTCTGCAAGTACTTTATAGATAGCTTTGCTTATGACCCCGACCAAGGTAATGGGCCGGTAGTCACCAAGGTTGACCGGGTCCTTTACCTTTGGGATGAGAGAAATAAAGGACGAGCCGCACCCCTTGTTAATAATACCCGTCTCGTGAAAATTCTGAAAGACCTGCACAAAATCACTTTCCAATACACGCCAACATCTCTTAATAAATTTAAAGGGAAACCCATCGGCACAACTAAAGATTGCGCCTTTGATTTCTGCAGCGGAGAAATCTGCTTCTAGATCCCTGATGTCGCAATCATTAAGCCTTTCCTCAAACTGACAGTCAATCTCCGGTCTAACTTTCCAATCTTCCCGGAATCTTTCTCTAAAAAATTTGAACACATGTTTTTTCACTCTAGCGGGTTTCGAAATCCACACATCCTCCGCCATGAGCCCAGGGATGGCATTAGATACTTTTCGATTGTTGATTATACCGTGAATATACTTGAAAATATACTTTTCGATTTTCGATTTTCGATTTAGATACTTTAATTTATTTACTTCTTTTTTCCTTAAAATATACTTGAAAAGACACTAAAAAAAGTGGCATGAAAATCAAAAATATGAACCAAAAGCCCAGAAAGGGCCCAAATACACACACTCATACTCTAAGCCCACATTTGACCAAAAACACCCATGATTATTGCATCCTCAAAACAAACCTAACAACCCTGCCACCAAAACAAAAATTGGTTGCACAACCGCCTTCACACCATAATCATAGCTCATTAATTTGTGTGAGTGTTTTTAAGTAGTTCAAAATGCCTTCAGGTGAAGATGCAATACGGAAAAAGAAGAACAAATCAATAAGGAAAAAGCTGCGGAGCGAGTCAAACAAAGTATCTAACCGTGTAGCCGCCATTATTGCTCAAAAGAAGCGTCGTCAATCCGGTAAACGCCGAATGTGTCAGGTATACTCACTTTTTTTGTTATCAAGTTCATTATGTCTAAAAATATACTTATTATAAAAAAAAAAATCATTTTTGTACTTAAGAAAAACGAAAATTGCATAAATTGGGCAACCCACTTACATAAATGTTTCCGTAGGTCATTTTACTTACCTGTGTGTAAATATGTTGCCAATCTATGTAATTTTTTTGTCAAAAGTACAAAGCGAGTTATTTGAACTAGTTAGTTTTATTTCGTAAATGTTGCTATGTGTAAGCACATTTCACATTTGAGTGTGTAAAAGCAATATATGTTAGTAAACTAAAAAAGGCGAATTGTATATGTTGGGCAACTTAATTAAAAAATGTTGTCCCAGCGATTGTACACTTACTCTTGTTTCCCAGGTGTGCTTTCTTGTTTAATGTTGGTGTTAGAAGTAGGTTTTTGAGTTATTTTTGTTTTGTTAAATTAAAATATATAACGAAAACAAAACAAAGATAACCTTAAAAACATGGTTAATTGACTTTCAACTGTCAATGCATTAAGAAACATATTGCAAATTAAAATTATAAATTAAAATATATGTTTTAGCTTCTTTTATGCAAATTTATGTGGGATATTAGTTATGTCATGTTTTCTTGTATGATTTGTGATATCTATGGCATGTTGATGATTAGAATATTAGGATACAAATTTATGAATACACATATCCAAGTTCAAAATCAGTATTTGTTTTCTCGTTGTTCATTTAAGGCGTGTAATCTTGTTGACTATTGGTGTTAAAAGGATGTTTTCATTGTAATATTTGTTTTATGAAAATAAGTTTATTTATGACTGTTATGACGAAAACAAAGCAAAGATAACCTGCAAATGTTACTATCAACATGACATATAAATCATGCAATGTCTATGAGCAGGCGGTGTGACTCACAAAAGTACAACAACATGGATAACGTTTGTTTAAATATTTTGCCAATTTATATAACTTTTTCTTAAAAGTACAAACCAAGTTAGTTGAAAGGGTTAGTTTTATTTATCTTATAAAGTCGTGTTTGTGGCTCTTTAAGGTCATTTGAAGTAATTGTGGTGTGTGAATTGCGATGAATGTATCATCCAACTTTCAGCTTCTTTTATGCAAATTTATTTAGACTATTAATACTCTCAAGTTTTCGTGGATGCTGATTTGTGATGTGTATGACATGTTGATGTTAAGGATATTAGGATACACATACTTTAACTAGCAGTTCTATCCTGACGTTCTCTATTTTGTTTGTTTGATATAATGCAGGGAATGTGTTTTAGCCTCCCTACCCTTGAGGATCCGTTTAATGACAAATATGTGAATCCTGATTTAAAGAAAAATGACAAGACAAAAAATAATAAGAAAGATCGGCCGTCCAAGGGAGATAATAATTTGACAGAAGATGGTAGTGTTGCTCCACGGAATAAGAGAAAGGCTAACGATAAACCTGAATTAAATGGAAAAAATCAGGTACATAAGAAGGCTAGGGTTGAGATAGGGTCACCATTGTCAGATAAAGATAGCACCAAGAAGCTTAATGGATCTAAGAATGAAGGCTGTCCGTCAAAGTTCCTAATTTCATGTTTGAAAACAATACAAGAGATGATGCATCATAATGAAGCTTTTGAACCGGGGAAACCTTTGTTCTTCGACACATGGGGGTTTGAATTCTGGAGATGCTATTCGAATGGTATGCATGTACTTGAGACAAGTGGAGGTGCTACCATGGAGCAAATTGCGTGGATAGCGTCGAGTGCTGTTGATACTATTACGAGGAAGGAAAAAGAAGGGGTATCTTTCACCAGCCCCTACCTTTTGTTCCTTGTACCATCACAAGAGAAAGCAATAGAGGTATGCTAAGTTTTATTCACTGATATATTATATTATTGATGCCCTTAAAAAATTAAAAGAATTAAAAGATAGCAATAATATCGGCATTTGTTTGACATATAGTGCTTGTATATTTCATGTTATATCTGAAATTTAGTACAAAAGGTTTTGACACAAGTTTAAGTTGTTGAAATGAGACATATGCTTATGCTTAAAGAAATTGTTCATTTAAAAAAAAAATCTAAGTCCCTAGCGGTTATGTACTTTGAATTATGGCGGTGTAACTGTGCAACTATTTGCAGGTGCGATCCGTGTGCAAGCCTTTGAAGGCGTTTGGGATACATACAGTGAGTCTACATTCTGGTGCATCCATAGATCATCAAATTCATGGGTAAGTTGCATGAATATATAGTGTGCTGGTTTTGCAGAAACATTATAGATCTGATATTGGGTTAGTCTGATGCACTTACTAATTCTAGTCAATATCTGCTCCTGGTACAGGTTAAAAACTTGTGAACCTGAGTTCCTTGTATGCACACCAGATAGACTTTCAGAGCTTGTTTCCATGGAGGCAGTTGATATTTCTGGCGTTTGTTCACTGGTATTTTTTTAAACATCTTATTATATCCATCCAATCCTAGTTTGCTTTTTAATGCTTCCTAAGAATAAAAATATGCAGTTTGGTCACTTCATTGTGCCTTGTTACACAAATTCTTATATTAACTTAATATTATTATTATTATGCAGATTGTTGATGGACTGGAACTTTCATCTGGAGATGCTTATCTTGACAACATCAAATCCATTAAGCGGCATATTTCTGTTGACCCACATACAGTAGTCTTCTGCAGTGGGTTGACCGATGCACATTCACCTGCTGTGTCAAGTCTTATCCCAAGCCCAATGTGTAGATTGTCACGTGATGAAGTTATTGTCAAAAAGAGTACAGACATAACCAAGTCCATAAACGTGGTTACTTCATCAAAGAAAAAGCTAAAAAAGGTCTGTGACTCTGCATATTCTTAACTTAATAAAAATGATTTACATTTCAAATGAACATCCTTAGACTGAGTACTAAAATTTCAACCTGCCTTGCCCCGCCCAATGTGTGAATCTCAGATCTTGGTCATGTGGTTCTTGCATCATCATAATCATATAATAATTTTTTCTCATATAAAATTACAAACATGTTGCAGTGAAAGTGAACCTAACAGTTCATGTGATTGATTCGGAAGATTTTGGTGAGGCTGATTTGAGTAATGTTGAGGTGGTGATTATATATAAGTTTTGATAATGCAATAGACGAGTTCAAAGATATCCTCAGGAGGATGGCATGCTAGATTGTAACAGGTAAATTTAAGCACCTAAAGTCCTAAGACAACCATGTAACTCCGCCATTACTTTATTTACACACTAGTTTCAGTGTTCTCAAAGTGTACTCGTTCTTTATCAATACATTTAGATAGTCTCTTTATTTATGGGTATGCTTTGTGATTTTTGACCTCAGTTATTTTACATTAGTTATACAAGATGAGCAATTATAATTATTGTAATTGTAGTTTTATTGCAAATTTTAATACCAAGAAATGGCTGAAATTGCTTGTTCTATCATATATGCATCAATGTGTGCTTTATGCTCTAGTATATTACAGGTTTTCATTGTTGACATCAGCATGACATTGAAATGGCTCTAGAAAGCATTTCAGTCATTATTTTACCTAACATTCACATATTGGAAATCATGATATCTAGATCACAACCTATAATTTAATGTAATTGTGCGTTAGAGTAAAATAGTTTAACATAACTATAGTTCAAACTCGTCCGGTTATGATTTAGAGGGTGGTCGTTAACAAAACAAAAATTGTGTCCTAAATTCTCGTCCGGTTCTGATTTAAACGGCGGTCGTTAACAAAAGAAAAATGCTTCCTAAATTCAAAAGTAGACAAATATAGATGATGTTTAAAAACTTTCTTGTAGGAAATTTGATAAGAATAGCCCCTGATTTGGTGTACTTTAATGATAATTGCGTGACTGTCTAATTATTTAAGCAACCGAAAAGCTGTTTTAGAAACTATAGACTTGATGAATGGTCCCGATCTGGTAAGATCGCGGCTGCAACCAGCACACCCGTAAGTTGGTTCTTGCTAATTATTGACATGGAAGGAAGGGTAGAGTTTAAGCATGGGTTGTGTCAGGAAACCATGTTCTTGGTTCAAAAGTTTTTAATAGCTGTTAAAACATAGCCTTGCCAATCAAGTTTTCCACACTACTAGAACGAGTCTTTTTAAAGAAATAAAATATGTTGTTACAGTATTATTTTCTGCTTTTTATGCCATAAAATGTTTTCTTTTACAACAAGAATTTTAATGCTTTAATTTAATGTAAATCTTGACAGCTTGTTTTGTAAGTCAAAGTATGCACATATCATTTATCCGAGAGCAATTTAGGCTAATTTTACTTAAGAAAAAGAAGATATTTACCGAAAGTAGGAAGGGTGATTAGTTGAAAAATGAAGCACCAGAAGCCAAAGTGTCTAAATCAGGAAGGGTACAAAATTATGAAAACTTTGAACTAAAAATAGGTGTTAAATAAAGTCTAATTGATTGCACAACTATAGTTTAAGACGTTTACCAACCTTAAATCATCTTATTATTCCTTAAACTAATACTCTATCATTTTTCTATTTAGAAGGTCACATTAACATATTCTTAAAAACAATTACTCCGTACATATTCTTAAAAATGTTTACCTCTTCACAAGTCCATCTCTCCTTTTTGTCATACATTTTGATTATCTAAAATTGTTATTATCATGTTCTTAATGGCAACTAAAGGATAAATTATGATATGTAATTTTTTTTAAGAATACAACAATTTATTAGAACAACAAAAGAAAAGTACAAGGACGTATACAAAAACAAGATACAAACCTCCAGACCTTAAGATGCATCACGAGAAGAAGCAAAACTCAAACACGACCACTAAGACACACCACGACCACGTAACTAAGACACACCACGTACTGACAAACAAAAAATACACGAAATAAACAAAAAAACCAAAAAACTAACACCAGCAAGATGACTGGCTAACCTACCGACATCGAAAAAAAAACTAAAATGATAACACACGTTTTAATTGATAAAAGTCATTTGTTAAATATAAACAATTAATGCACGTTTTAATTAGAATATCAAAACACTAAAAATGCTCATAAATATTATTCAAATGTAAAAATACACTTTTTGAGACAAACATAAATAATAAGATGAACATTTTTTGTGAGACGAAGGAATCATAATTTTTATATATTATTTGAGCAGAATAACATTTCTTCATTGTTTTTATGAATGGCGTTTGAATTCTTGAGCAAGCAAAAGTTATATATTCAATTATAATTAAATAAATCAGATCTTTATAACCCAAGATTATAAATAGCGTGAGGTGTGGCGTGACGGCATGACTAAGCCTCACGTCTTTGCGACCAAAGCGAAACTTTTGCGTTTATAAGGCGTGACAACATAATATGAAAGTATTTATATATCTATACCATATTTTATATATATCGAGTTTACAAAAAGACGTAACATAAGACGGCGTGGCGACATGATCAAGCCTCACGCCACAAGGAACAAATAAAAAAAACACTTCACGACATTTGATTTAGATGTTCTATCAGAAAGTTATCATGAGAGTAAGTCGTGATATACAAATTGTCTATTCAGGTTCATAAATGTTAACCTTACAAATTATTTCAAGTACATTACTAGCATTATAAGAACTTTTGTCGACGAACAGTCTTTATCAAAACTTGCTTTCCTCGACTGAATTATGACGTATGAATATAAAACTACATATTTAAATTTGATGAGAAGAAACGAGATAGTAGAAAACTAAACACGAAAGAAATCAGTCTAACAAGGAAGTAAAAAAGGCGTTAAAACTTGTTTTAATAGCGTTAGAAAAAGTAGTGTTCGGATTTTAATGCTATTTTAACTGCTTGTTGCCAAACAAGCTTTTCAACAAAACGTTAAATGTTAAACACTTAACCGCTCCTAAATCCTTCAAAATACTTCGCGCCAAACATATGTATATTTCATTTCTAGTGTTCGACCATATTTTTGCATTGCGTAAACCATTTTGTAAGAACGCAGTTATGGTAAAAATGGTTCTTATTGTCGTAAATATGGATACAATGGATCACATAAGCACGACATGTTGACATATATACACATAAAGCACATGCTTTGATCTTTTAGTTCATAACTCTAATAACTATATCTTGCAACATACACTAAACTAATTAATTGATGCATTAGTGATGCATAGTAATTCATCGACCGAGACACAAGGCATTAGACCCTGATATTTAAGAACAATTAAATACTTGTACGTGTTTTAGTTGTAGTTTCAGTGTTTCCGAGTTTAAATATGAAAGAAAAAGGAAGTGGAAAAAAAGTTATGGTGAAATATGATAGGAACACATAAATGTAATTTTAATTTTAATTTTTGTGTTTTCGAGTAGTAAATGAAAGTAAGAGAAAACTAAAAAAAATGCTCTAAGTTACATCTAATGTTACAAAATTATTCTTCATAGACAAAAAAACACAAAGTGTAACTAAAATGCATTTATAAGTGATTCAGTTTCTACTTAAGTCGAAAAAAGAAATTCTTACCATTTGACAATTAATTAATGTTTTTTTATTTTATTCTTTTAATTTTGTCAAGTTCTTGTTGGAGTTGTTCTTGATTTGTGGTTCCGCTCTAGAAACTGGTTTTTCGGATTTCTTCCAACAACTTGAATCAAAGCCTTGCTTGAGAAGAACGAATCACACAACGCGGAAAGAGCCAAAACAAGATAAACAAGTGAATCGGGTTTGGTTCGTCGGTTACTGCGCGGTCGTAGGATAACTGATGTTACGGGTTCATTAATCGTTGGATTTATGTGAAATTCGAATCATGGATTAAAGACACATAGATGTAGGATCTCACCAGAGGGACCTTTAATCAGAGGTTCCAACAAGGAGATATAGCTTATCGAAGTTTCTGATCTGGTCGTTGTGTTCTTTGTCATTTTCGGTTATTGTTTGACTATCGTTGTGTAGATTACAAGCTTCAAGATTTCTAGGTTTACGAGTAAAGATTACTTAGGCAACAAGGTTCTTGAAGTTTTCTTGCAAAGAGGTGGATCGATTCTCCTAGCTCTTTAGGGATTCGTTTTCATTTGTCACAAGGTTCTTGGAGTTTTAGTTTTGAACTTTAAAGGTGACAAGGTTTTGCAAGAAATTTCAACTTCAATGTTTCGGTTTAAAAGAAAGGTACATGGTGATGAAGTTTGACCGATTTGAGAAAGGGTGTCATTAAAGCGTTTTCTTTGATAGATTTTGTTCACGGTTTTTCGGTTAGGGTTCTTCTATCATCAAGGGTTCTGTCGACTAGTTTGTTACTTGGGTTTCAGGTTTCCTAGGGTTTAATCGACAAAAGATTTACTTCAAAGTTTTTTTCGGAGTAGCTCTCGGGTAAGTTGATTTCTTTTTAGGGGTTTCTACAAGAGTTGAGTCGATTGAAGAGTAAAGAAAAATCAATACTTTAAAGGGTTATACACACGGTACTTGTTAGTCAATTTCAGGTGAGATTTTTCACTAGTTTCAAATCGATTTTATAAGGGTTTTCGGGTTGTCAAAGGGTTAAGTTTGGCATTGTCATATTTCGGGACATGGTCTACTTTGAGAATGGTTGGTATGCAAACACTCTCAAAGGATCTAGTGTAGGTACAGGTTCAACGCAAAGGTTGTATGGAGTCAAGTTTAAGGTGGAACCACATGAAGATCATGGATTTGAGGTGAAACCTCTAGGGAGTTGCGATATGGGTGATGGTTCACAGGTTTTTCAGACTCAATATTTAATTGCCTATCAGTTTGAACACGATAGAGAGCAGTGGTCAATACGAGAACCACTCATGTATATAGGTGATAGTAATTTGGCTGCTTTAGGAGTTGTAGTGATATAAGAAGATGCACATGAGTCATTGAATTTCAGGGATACAATTGATGTGAGGTAATTTCTAACTGGATGACTTTAATGAAAGATGGCATGGATACTCGGGTAGATATGTGTATGCTCAGCAACGGTTTTTGGTGAAGCATTGACGATAAAAATAGATATTACTGAGAGTATGCACCAGGTATGTTGATATATCTGTTCCTCTATATAGATTATATGGGACTTTTTTGTGAAAGTAATGCTGAGATCTAGATTGCCAAAGGTATGCTGGATGAAGCAAATGAATTTATACTTGGTATAAAGATCTTCGGAATAGGAATCAGTGGCAATACTCTGAGGTGTCACGTTCATGTTTTCCAATGGGATGTCGATTCAGATATTGTTGGGGGATACTCTACACTATCGTTGGAGGGTGTTCTGGCAAGGAATCATGATGAATAAAAGAAGAGTAAGGGGTCATGTATATATGCAATTGGAAGTCATGAGTATCAAGTGGTCAGCACAAGACCTGGCATAGCATTTAGCGGATGTGGGAATGCTTGATGGGTTTGATCGTGGATTGCAGACAGACATTCAGGCTTTTGTGGATTCTGGCTACGCCATGGGTAGAACTATCACTGTCATGAGTCGATCAATCACAAGGTACGGGTTTATGATACATGAATGTGCGGTGACCAAGGAAGCTATATTGCAGCACACGATGGTTTTGTTAACAACTGAAGCGGAGCATATGACACTTGCTGGAGAATTGAAGTAGGATACATGGCTAAAGGGACTCTCTGCGGAGTCAGGGTTTGAGCTGAGGTTCGTAGCGGGTATTGCTACTGGTGCCTTGACGAAGGCGGTCTCCAGTCGGAGGTTCTAACACTGATTGAAGCTGATGCGTATCAGATATGGCTAACTATCACCACTAAGGTGGAAATTGTTGAAATATTAGCGCGTAATAGTTAGGATATAAGTTTAACGGGCTAGTTGTAATAGTTAGATACTTAGATCACTTAGTAAGAAAAATATATAAAACATATATAACAAAACAAAAAATTGTCAAGTTAGATATTTTTTATACCAGTTTTAAAACCTCTCAATGTGTTTATACGCATAAGTAACTATTGTTGAACCATATATTCAACATGTTTTTTTTTCAGTTGGTGGCCATCATAAAACTCAATGCCATGTACTTTATAATTAAAATCATCTGCCACCAAATGAGAAACCAACTTCAGCTCAAATGTTACCAACACTTTAAATTATTTTTATTAAGGAGCACTCGACTTGCAACCATTGGTTTAATAGGTCGACGACTTAAATATATATAGTACATTATATTAAAGTTGAGATGGTCCCTTTTGTTGGATCTTTAGTTCAATTAAAAAAACTTCAAAAACAAGTGTAGTTTCCCTTTCCAACATCTCTCATTCACATTGTAAGTTTGATTCAAAATGTGTCATCAAATTATAAGCTTCTATAGACACTCAATTGTGTTTCTGACATATCACTTGTGCTTCTTTCACAAGCAAAACTCAAACACCCATATATCTTCAACCCTCTTTTTTGCATATATATATATAACCTACTAACAATACCATAAAATATTATGAGCTCAAATCTAGTATATTACTAGGAAAAAGAACTTTACTTCCTCTTAGCAAACATATTTCTATTAAGTTTGTGTGAGGAATGGAGGGGTTCTACTCGGTTACCGGATATGGGCTATCAGGAACAATGTGGGAGCAAGTGAGGGCGCCTTTGATTGTGCCATTTATGAAGGCTATGGTGACAATGTGCTTAGCCATGTCGATAATGCTATTTGTGGAGCGTGTTTATATGGGCATTGTTATCGTCGTCGTTAAGTTGATGAAATCTAAGCTCGAGAAAAGGTATAAATGTGAGTCGATAAAGGAGGATTTGGAGATGGGTAACTCGGCTTACCCTATGGTATTAGTACAAATACCTATGTATAACGAAAAGGAGGTATGTGTTTATAAGTTTACGCGATACTAAGTTTTTACATATATATATATGGAGGTTATGAATTTTGGGGTCATTGTAGGTTTATCAACTTTCGATTGGAGCTGCATGTGGCCTCTCATGGCCGTCTGATCGGATCATAATTCAAGTTCTCGATGATTCAACGGATCCGCTCATCAAGGTTTGTTCATCTGTCTATCAAATAAGTCTAATAAAATTTGCTAATATAATCACAGAGAATGTTAAAACTATAAGGTTGCAATCACATGTTACAAAAACTGGTTTTCAGATATCATTTTCACCTATTATCGGTATACAACTTAGATACGATTTTTCGAGTCTTGTGTATATATATATATATATATATATATATATATATATATATATATATATATATATATATATTTAAAAAGAATGAAAACTGGACAGGATTTAGTAGAGTTGGAGTGCAAGAGATGGGCAGGGAAAGGACTAAGCATAAAATATGAAATTAGAGACAACAGAAATGGATACAAAGCTGGTGCGTTAAAACAAGGCATGAAACATTCTTACGTGAAGGAATGCGAGTTTGTTGCCATTTTTGATGCTGATTTCCAGCCCGAACCAGACTTTCTTTGGCGCACCATCCCCTTCCTCACACACAACCCTGAACTCGCCCTTGTTCAAGCTCGTTGGAAATTTGGTATACATTTCATTTCATACCAAGTCATTATAATTAGTACTACCAGAACTAGGGTACTTAACTAGATCATACACTGCTATTACTATAAATAATTTGGACATATGTATTACAGTGAATTCAGATGAGTGTTTGATGACAAGAATGCAAGAAATGTCACTTGATTATCATTTTACTGTCGAACAAGAAGCAGGATCGGCGACACATGCATTTTTCGGGTTTAATGGTAATGATTTTGGACCCAAATGATCAATGATCTCTATTAAATTCAAGATTTATGAAACATTTTGTTAAATGTAGGAACTGCGGGTGTTTGGCGAATTTCTGCTCTTAATGAGGCTGGCGGATGGAAGGACCGGACAACTGTGGAAGACATGGATCTAGCAGTCCGTGTGAGTCTCAAAGGATGGAAGTTTGTATACGTTGGTGACGTAAAGGTACGTACAACTAAAAAAAACTTGGTGCTGCTCTTATTACTCGTGAATCTAACAATTTGTTGTTAAACTCTTGTAAGGTGAAAAATGAATTGCCAAGTACTTTCAACGCATATCGTTATCAGCAACATAGATGGTCATGTGGCCCGGCTAACCTTTTTAAGAAAATGATCATCGAAATCGCAACCAACAAGGTATTAATTTATGATTGACACTACTAATACTTTATAAAGTTTCTATCTAATCAATTAACTTCGTCTATAATGCAGAAAGTGACATTGTGGAAGAAGTTGTACGTGATATACAGTTTCTTCTTTGTTAGAAAAATCGTTGCACATCTTGTCACGTTTATTTTCTATTGTGTGGTATTACCCGGTACGGTTTTGGTTCCAGAAGTAGAAGTTCCTAAATGGGGTGCCATATACATTCCATCGATAATTACATTACTCAACGCAGTTGGAACTCCAAGGTCTTTTCACTTGCTGGTTTTTTGGATCCTTTTTGAAAACGTCATGTCTCTACATCGAACTAAAGGAACCTTTATCGGCCTTTTCGAGGCTGGAACAAGAGTTAATGAATGGGTAGTCACCAAGAAACTCGGAGAAGCTTTGAAACCCAAAGCAGGTTCCAAAGCCACCAAGAAACCTCGGATTCAAATATGGGAAAGGTAATTGCAAATTTTTGCTACACATTATAATGGGCATGTTTTTAGATGTAAACCCCATGGGCCACATCCCTTATGATAGACAAATTTGACCCAAAGGTTACTTATATTGCTCAGCCTGATTAATCTGCCCTGACTCCCTGAGATGCACTATGGGCTTGTATTGTGACTTGGCCTTGAGATGTTCATCGCTTCGGTTATCGGGTATTCGGTTTATTTGGTTCGGTTTATTCGTTTAAATATCTTTTTGGTTAAAATTGAAAACCGAACCGAATTGAAATCGGATTAGAGCGAACCGAATAATCCGGATTACTTAATTTTAATTATATAGACTTTTAGTAAAAAAAAAATTCAACCTTTAAAAATGTTATATTTATACTATAAAAGAGTTTTAAACCTTTTTTTTATATAAATATATAAAAAATATATATTTATGTGAATTCGGTTTTCGGTTCGGTTCGGTTGCTGTTTTGTCAAAATTATATCAAAACCGAAAATCGAATATTTAATTTGGTTCGGTTCATTTTTGAAAAATTCGGTTAGGTTACAAATTCGGTTTTGTTTTTTTTCGTTTTCAGATTTTGTAGATGAAACGCGAAATTTTGCACAACCCAAGCCTTAATGGGCCACAAACCATGGCCCAACCCAATTTGTCACTAGAATATATAAATGAGCTCGTGTTAAACTGTATATCAACTTAATATTAAAGTTTTTCTAATATTTGCTACTTCTAACTGCTATTGTCTTGTTGGTTGCACGACATGAACAGTGTACATATGCTCGAGATCTTTATGGGACTGTATCTCTTCATGTGTGGGTGCTATGACTTTTCGTTTGGGAACAACCATTACTACATATACCTCTTCATACAGTCTATGGCTTTCTTCATCGCAGGATTTGGCTACATTGGCGTTTTGGCCCCCAATTCTTGAAACAATTTGAAACGTACAAGTTTTTTATCAGTTTAATCATGGGGCATATGTTGACGTTGTCTATTTGTTTTGTTGTCTGAAATTTTGCAAAGGAATCAAGTCATTCTTTAACTATACATGTGCATAACACTTGGAATTTGGTTGCTGAGTTATCTTTCGCATAACAATGAAATTATATGATGCAAAAGCCATTTATGTTTTTAACCTTGAACTCACAAGAACGCACCAAGATTTGGGGACCATGCTATTTTAGTCGTCTTTGCAATTGTGTTTGTGCAAACCTAAAGTCTTTTAAGTACTTATCTTTCGACACAAACCTTCCTTCATGTATGCCTATTAGTAAGGAACTTCTAAGATTAGTTGGGTTGTGAACAGGGACGGAACCATGACCAAATATGATCGAGTGCACAAAATTTTTTCAACCGTAATATAATAGAGTTAAAATCAATCGACCATACACATTTCGATGGACCGGGTACATTTAAAATGCATTTTAAAAAAATCGATATTTTTTTCAAAAATTAACACTATATCAAAAAATCCATTGGGTTTCCGAAGCCCTCTGGTTATGAATAACACCACGATCCATTTAGTTGGCCATGGATATTGAGTCCTATCTAAATTTCAATCCATTGACTAGGGATGTCAAAAAAAACCGAGGAATCGTACCTAACTAGGCACCAAACCGTATATTAGAACCATGGTTTGGTTCTAGGTTCCTAAAATTTCAAAATTTCGATTCTCGAGACGGTTCGGGTCAAAACCGTTTCGGTACTTGCCCGAAAAGAACCAACTCTTTTGAAAATATGAAATTTTATAGGGTTTGTTTAGGACATTATGTACATGGCAACCTAAAAAAAAACTATATCAAAAAAATCTAAAACCTAAAAAGTAAAAACCCATAACATTTAATTCATTCCAAATAACACAAAACTACCAGTTTTACAATTACTAATATGATTCAAAGATTCAAATATCATCATCAACATCATTCATCAACATGAAAGTAAGTTTTTTCTATATATATATTTTGAACGATTTGCATTTTTGAAGACATTTTTTGAACAATTAGAATTATTGGAACGATTTGCATTGTTGGAGAGATTTTTGTTTGTGTTTGTATTGTTATAACATGTGCGTTATGAATGATCAACAACGGAAAATAAAATAATTTTTTAAACACTTTGGTACTTGTCGAGAATTACCGAAAATTCCATACTGGAACCAAGTACCGTACCGCAACCGAACTGAAAAATCTTAGGACGGTTCTTAATTCCACTTTTTTCTTATTTTTGGATCTCGGTTCTTTTTCCGATTCTAGTACCATAAACACCCCTACCATTGCCAGAACACCCTTGTTGGGGTTAGCTCCCAGAACAGGGTAAGATAATCAATCTCAGCAGAAACAAGTATCAAGTCAGCAGAAACAAATACCACTAGGTGGTTACCGGATATCACTTGGAATCGTGTGATCACTTTCCAAAGTAAACTATTCGACCCTAATGCCTGGGTTACACGAATATCTACTTGGGATAAGACCAAATGTATGTTATTGAGTTAGGCACAAATCAATAACCCTTTGCTTATAAGTGTTAATCGTTTTCTGTGTATCTTTCATGCATAATCAGATCTCCTATTTATAGGAGGTTACTCTGAGCTAGTCAAATGGAATTATGAGAATTAATCGGCCCATTAATCTCCTCATAATTATCCCCATTGTAGCTGTTAGTGGTTACATGACCAATTAAACGTGGTCATTATGCAGTTGTAACTGCCACTTGAATAGGTCAAAACCCGTTACAAGCAGTACTTCCATCAGTACTTTCATAGCACTATCAGTGGAAACACTGCTTCAGTGGAAATACTGCTTCAGTGGAAACACTGCTTCAGTGGAAACTCTGCTTATCATTGATTGCTTCTTTCCAGAATGCAATATCATGGGACTTCATTGCTTCTTCAAATGTCTTGGGATCATCCTCAACAATGAAGCAATAGGAGTATTGGTCTGAGACCTCATCCCTTGTTCCTTCAACTAAGTATAGTTGAAACTCAGGTCCAAATGACTTTGGAGTTCTGACCATTTTGCTCTTCCTGAGCACAGGTTCAGGTTGTTCAACCACAACCTCATCAGGGACCACTGATGGTTCATCATCAGGGACCTCTGATACACCAGTGTCATGAGTTCCATAAGGAATCCTCTGACTTGGTCTAGGGACTGATGAGAATCTATTCTCATCAAAGTCTGCATCCCTTGATTCAATTATTGAGTTAACTGAAACATATTCATTAGGTTCAATAACATAGAACCTAAAAGCCTTGGAATGCTCAGCATATCCAACAAAGATGCAATCAATGCCTCTTTCATCCAAAGTCTTTAGCTTTGGATCAGGGAGTCTTACAACAGCCCTACTGATGAGTGTGTAAATACTCATCATTTTTATACAAAATAAACTGCAAATTCATCTGAAAACACTCAAAAACACATCTAAATGATCAAAATATCACAAATCAGTGTTTTATGTGTTTCAAATTCAAAAATATCAAAATCAGATGAAAAACATATCAATTTTGCAAAAATTGCAGTTTCAGTCCCCCAAGTTTCATAAATTGTCAAAAATAGTCCCTGAGCCATAATTTCAAAAGCAAAAGTCACCAAAGGTCCTTTTAAAATCAAAAGTTGTCAAATTTAGTCCTTTGGTGAAAAATATCAAAAAGTTTGAGAAATTACAAGTTTAGTCCTTCAACTTTCAAAATTGGCAGAAATGGCCCCCGGGAAATTGCAAAATGGCAACATTGGTCCTTATACTTATTGAGATTGTCAATTATGGTCCCTTGAAGCAACTTTGCAAGATTGGCAGTTTAGGTCCCTCAAATTCAGAAATTACATGAAAGGTCCCTTGGTATTTAAAACCTTTTAATCCTATTTTGGACCCTTTCACACCTTGGACCCCTGTCAAAGTGCAAATTGAACCCCCTTTTTGATATTAACCCCACTGGTCAAAAGACCAGTCAAACCCACCCTCTTCCCCGTTTTTCCCTCCTTCTTGTCTGCCCACCATACCAGCCACCAAAACCACCATTTCTTCACCTTCTCACCTTCCTGTCCCCCCCCCCCCTACCTCACCAAACTCCAAAGGCATTAAATGCCTCTCCCCCATTTCACTCAAACCACCCCAATTGGCAGTTTACCATTTTGGCGCCAAAAACATGTTTAAACGGTGGAGATCAAATCAAAGCAATCCAATGGCTCAAATTGGTGGGAAAGATTCAGAGGAGAGAGGAAAAGGCTTTGGGTTATAAAAAAGAAGCAATTGAAGCAAGTGCAAGAGTCTTCTAGTTTTATTTTTTTGTTTAATATCGTTTTATGTTAAAAAGTTCTAGATAAGTGAAAAACTTGTTGTAATCTGTTTATTTAAATCAACTTAAGTGTCTTGTAATCATTCTAAACTATTTCCAGTGATTAATGCAAGTTATGTTCCTAATTCATGTTTAAAGTCCACTGTTGAAATTCTACAATTCCAAATCACTCTCAAAAGCTTCATATCACTTGTTTTTCAGTTACATTGAGCTTAAATAAGCTTAGCATGGCTTTTTACAAGCTCACATTCAAGATTTAAACACATTTGGACTTTGGTCAAAGAAAGTCAAACAGGGGCAAAATTGGCAAAGGAAATGGACATGGGTTGATGCAGCTATGGAAATGGGTTGATTTAGGTCTAGTGGGTTGATATTAAATAGGTTAGAGGTTCTTGGTTCTTGGATTCAAACCATTGTGGTTGTGGACCTTTGTAAGTGATTTTATCAAATTCTTGCATATCATGCATGTGTAGTTAAAATCTGTTGAAATTTGTTCTAATAGCAGTGTTTTAGTCATTTAAAGTGAGCTTGATCATCAGTACAAGTTGGTTAAGTGATTGGACCCATTTTGAGTCACAAACTGTGGATTAAGGGGTGTTTGGAATTGCTGATGTACCTGTCTTAAAGGTCCATTCAGTGGGTAACTTTTGTTGTATTTAGCTTGTCTAGGTCACAAACACTAATAGCTGTCTTAAACCTGTCTGCAAAACCACAAAAAGTCAAAAACCATTTCATTTGAATCCAACAGGTAACTGTTGGATTTTTAAAAGGGCAAATCATTCATTTTGTGTTTAAAAGTCATAAACAAAGGGTGTTATAGCTTCATTACATCAGTTAACTTCAATATCAATCAAGAAATTGGATTCAAACTTCACTTAAGTCAAAGTTCTTAGCTTTTTCAAAAAGTCAAATTGGTCAAAAAATCAGAATTGTGCAGATATTGCAGCTTCTCCACAGGTTTCATTAAAGGGTTTTAAGCTCTGATTTTTGGGATACAAGTAGTCCTCTAGGTGGTTTCCAAGACCTAATATCTGTTTTTTCTTTAAGCTTTTTGGATAAGCTTGGGCATAAGCCCAAAGTGAGGGCCATCTGCCCTGCACCCTGTCTCAGTATTAGCTGAGTCTTTTCTCAGCTTTTGTGCAGCTTGCACAGGATTCATCATAGCTTGTTAGCATTTGGTCTTTTGGTTATGAGTAGCTTCCTAGGTCTAGTTTGAGGCTCAATAATTGGATTTTAGTTTATAGCTAATTTGGTTGCTTATTTCTGCCCTGCAAGTAGGTACCAATTTCCTGTTTTAGCTTAATCTCACAAACACCAAATCTGTTCCATTGTGCTAATCAGTGGTTATAGCTTGTTGATTTCTGGTTCATTTGGTCATATTTAGTGTATCATAGTCTTTGTTATCAGTTGGTAGCTTAATTTGAATCATTTGGCTTATTTTGTGCTTATTTCAATAAGCACTCTCACATCAGCTCCATAATCTTGTACACAAGTACCTGTTTTTCTAATTTTCATAGCTTCTTATCATTATTTTAGAGTTCCCCTGAATTTTTCAGATTTTTATAAGCTGTTTTGTTATTTTTCCTATTTTTAATTAGTTTTTAATACTTTTTAAATAGCATTTAATACAAAAAATTAGAAAAAGGTTCAAAAAAATAAGTTTTCATTTTTCTTAGGCTTAGATAAATATAAAAAGTGAAAAAAGTAATTTTCTAGATTTTTCATAGCTTATTTGGTAATTTTTAGTAATTTAATTAGTTTTTAATAGTTTAAAATCCATAGAAAATAGAAAAATAGTCAAAAAAATACAAAAATAGTTTTGAAAAGTCTATTTTGATATTTTAGACTTTTCCAAGTCTTAATCTTATTTTTCTAGCTCATTTTCCTATTTTCTTGTATTTTAGGTAATTAATTATTAGTTAAAAATAGTTTTTAATTAGATAATTAGTTTTAAAAATAATTTTCTTTTTCTAAATATTTTCTTTTATCATTAGGTTTGTAAAAACATCATTTTCATATTTTTAGGGTTAATATTGAATTAGTTTCACTTTTTATTTTGTACGTCGCGTAGATTTTAATTTAAACGTACGTTTTAGGTTTTAAACGTTCATCACTTTAAATATAGTGATAGCGTTTATTTAATAGGTTTTATCTTTTTAATTTTCTTTAATTTGCATTTAAGGCGTTTTTAATTTGTTTGATATTTCTGTAGTCATAATAATCTCACAATTCCCTTTATCATTCAAATTTCTCGATCACTAGACGTTGATTTATCCATTGCATAGCTCGCTGGGACATAACGACCCGGGGAGACCCTATACTCCTCAGATCTTAATTGCAAAAGGATTATCAGTCCGCCATGTCTGTAAGACAAAAGGATTGGCTAATCCAGGAGCAAACGGCTCTTGGTAAAGATTTCTCAAATCCGTTTATATGGCTTGCAATTTGCCCAAAATTGTATGGTTCTTCAGCTCCCCATCATCCTCAAAAGATAATGAGTTGGCTAGCCCGCAAGATTATGGCTTGTGGTAAAGGCAGTGGAAAAACCATAATTGGTATTCAGCTCACCAAAGATAATGTTGATAATTTATCTAAGAGTTGGCTAGTCCAGAAGGGTACGGCTTCTGGTAAAGACAAAATCAAATCCGTTGAAAGCTGGTGGTTTGCTCAAAATCACATGGTTATCGGTGTACCATGGTTCTTACTTGAACTAAAACATTTGGCTACTCCAGAAGTAATGGCTTTTGGTAAAGAGTTTCAAATCCATTATGTTTTCTCAAATCATTGCTAGGGACTAGCAATATCTCAGTGTGGGGGATTGATGAGTGTGTAAATACTCATCATTTTTATACAAAATAAACTGCAAATTCATCTGAAAACACTCAAAAACACATCTAAATGATCAAAATATCACAAATCAGTGTTTTATGTGTTTCAAATTCAAAAATATCAAAATCAGATGAAAAACATATCAATTTTGCAAAAATTGCAGTTTCAGTCCCCCAAGTTTCATAAATTGTCAAAAATAGTCCCTGAGCCATAATTTCAAAAGCAAAAGTCACCAAAGGTCCTTTTAAAATCAAAAGTTGTCAAATTTAGTCCTTTGGTGAAAAATATCAAAAAGTTTGAGAAATTACAAGTTTAGTCCTTCAACTTTCAAAATTGGCAGAAATGGCCCCCGGGAAATTGCAAAATGGCAACATTGGTCCTTATACTTATTGAGATTGTCAATTATGGTCCCTTGAAGCAACTTTGCAAGATTGGCAGTTTAGGTCCCTCAAATTCAGAAATTACATGAAAGGTCCCTTGGTATTTAAAACCTTTTAATCCTATTTTGGACCCTTTCACACCTTGGACCCCTGTCAAAGTGCAAATTGAACCCCCTTTTTGATATTAACCCCACTGGTCAAAAGACCAGTCAAACCCACCCTCTTCCCCGTTTTTCCCTCCTTCTTGTCTGCCCACCATACCAGCCACCAAAACCACCATTTCTTCACCTTCTCACCTTCCTGTCCCCCCCCCCCCACCTCACCAAACTCCAAAGGCATTAAATGCCTCTCCCCCATTTCACTCAAACCACCCCAATTGGCAGTTTACCATTTTGGCGCCAAAAACATGTTTAAACGGTGGAGATCAAATCAAAGCAATCCAATGGCTCAAATTGGTGGGAAAGATTCAGAGGAGAGAGGAAAAGGCTTTGGGTTATAAAAAAGAAGCAATTGAAGCAAGTGCAAGAGTCTTCTAGTTTTATTTTTTTGTTTAATATCGTTTTATGTTAAAAAGTTCTAGATAAGTGAAAAACTTGTTGTAATCTGTTTATTTAAATCAACTTAAGTGTCTTGTAATCATTCTAAACTATTTCCAGTGATTAATGCAAGTTATGTTCCTAATTCATGTTTAAAGTCCACTGTTGAAATTCTACAATTCCAAATCACTCTCAAAAGCTTCATATCACTTGTTTTTCAGTTACATTGAGCTTAAATAAGCTTAGCATGGCTTTTTACAAGCTCACATTCAAGATTTAAACACATTTGGACTTTGGTCAAAGAAAGTCAAACAGGGGCAAAATTGGCAAAGGAAATGGACATGGGTTGATGCAGCTATGGAAATGGGTTGATTTAGGTCTAGTGGGTTGATATTAAATAGGTTAGAGGTTCTTGGTTCTTGGATTCAAACCATTGTGGTTGTGGACCTTTGTAAGTGATTTTATCAAATTCTTGCATATCATGCATGTGTAGTTAAAATCTGTTGAAATTTGTTCAAATAGCAGTGTTTTAGTCATTTAAAGTGAGCTTGATCATCAGTACAAGTTGGTTAAGTGATTGGACCCATTTTGAGTCACAAACTGTGGATTAAGGGGTGTTTGGAATTGCTGATGTACCTGTCTTAAAGGTCCATTCAGTGGGTAACTTTTGTTGTATTTAGCTTGTCTAGGTCACAAACACTAATAGCTGTCTTAAACCTGTCTGCAAAACCACAAAAAGTCAAAAACCATTTCATTTGAATCCAACAGGTAACTGTTGGATTTTTAAAAGGGCAAATCATTCATTTTGTGTTTAAAAGTCATAAACAAAGGGTGTTATAGCTTCATTACATCAGTTAACTTCAATATCAATCAAGAAATTGGATTCAAACTTCACTTAAGTCAAAGTTCTTAGCTTTTTCAAAAAGTCAAATTGGTCAAAAAATCAGAATTGTGCAGATATTGCAGCTTCTCCACAGGTTTCATTAAAGGGTTTTAAGCTCTGATTTTTGGGATACAAGTAGTCCTCTAGGTGGTTTCCAAGACCTAATATCTGTTTTTTCTTTAAGCTTTTTGGATAAGCTTGGGCATAAGCCCAAAGTGAGGGCCATCTGCCCTGCACCCTGTCTCAGTATTAGCTGAGTCTTTTCTCAGCTTTTGTGCAGCTTGCACAGGATTCATCATAGCTTGTTAGCATTTGGTCTTTTGGTTATGAGTAGCTTCCTAGGTCTAGTTTGAGGCTCAATAATTGGATTTTAGTTTATAGCTAATTTGGTTGCTTATTTCTGCCCTGCAAGTAGGTACCAATTTCCTGTTTTAGCTTAATCTCACAAACACCAAATCTGTTCCATTGTGCTAATCAGTGGTTATAGCTTGTTGATTTCTGGTTCATTTGGTCATATTTAGTGTATCATAGTCTTTGTTATCAGTTGGTAGCTTAATTTGAATCATTTGGCTTATTTTGTGCTTATTTCAATAAGCACTCTCACATCAGCTCCATAATCTTGTACACAAGTACCTGTTTTTCTAATTTTCATAGCTTCTTATCATTATTTTAGAGTTCCCCTGAATTTTTCAGATTTTTATAAGCTGTTTTGTTATTTTTCCTATTTTTAATTAGTTTTTAATACTTTTTAAATAGCATTTAATACAAAAAATTAGAAAAAGGTTCAAAAAAATAAGTTTTCATTTTTCTTAGGCTTAGATAAATATAAAAAGTGAAAAAAGTAATTTTCTAGATTTTTCATAGCTTATTTGGTAATTTTTAGTAATTTAATTAGTTTTTAATAGTTTAAAATCCATAGAAAATAGAAAAATAGTCAAAAAAATACAAAAATAGTTTTGAAAAGTCTATTTTGATATTTTAGACTTTTCCAAGTCTTAATCTTATTTTTCTAGCTCATTTTCCTATTTTCTTGTATTTTAGGTAATTAATTATTAGTTAAAAATAGTTTTTAATTAGATAATTAGTTTTAAAAATAATTTTCTTTTTCTAAATATTTTCTTTTATCATTAGGTTTGTAAAAACATCATTTTCATATTTTTAGGGTTAATATTGAATTAGTTTCACTTTTTATTTTGTACGTCGCGTAGATTTTAATTTAAACGTACGTTTTAGGTTTTAAACGTTCATCACTTTAAATATAGTGATAGCGTTTATTTAATAGGTTTTATCTTTTTAATTTTCTTTAATTTGCATTTAAGGCGTTTTTAATTTGTTGGCTTTTCTCGTAGTTATAATATCATTCATATTCCTTTTTCTGTTCAAACTTCTCGATTACTAGACGTTGATTTATCCATTGCATAGCTCGCTGGGACATAACGACCCGGGGAGACCCTATACTCCTCAGATCTTAATTGCATTAGTGTTTGAGCAGTTTTTAGCCTTTTAGGCTTGACTGTTTAGCACCGATCACCTACAATTCAGGTTGGGTTTCCTTTTAGTCCAGAGTTCATAAGGGGTAACCTTATTCCTTTTGTTTGGAACCCTATTTAATAAGTAGCAAGCTGTTAACATAGCTTCACCCCAGAACCCTTGACTCAGTCCAGAATAGGACAACATGGAATTAACCATCTCCTTCAGCACCCTGTTTTTCCTTTCAGAAATACCATTTTGCTGAGGAGTATAAGGGGCAGTCGTTTCATGGATTATACCAACATACTGAAAATACAGAGTATCCATGTACTCACCTCCCCTATCAGTCCTTAATCTTTTGATCAGGGACCCAAGTTGTAATTCAACTTCAGTTTTAAACACTTTGAATTTATCTAATGCTTCATCCTTGGTATGTAAAAGATAGACATAACAAAATCTAGAAGCATCATCAATAAATGTCACAAAGTACTTCTTATTCCCCAAAGAAGGAGTGGCATGCAAATTACACAGGTCACTGTGTATAAGCTCCAAGACCTTAGTCTCACGACTAACACCCTGAAAAGGTTTCTTGGTTATCTTGGTCAACATGCAAGTTTTACACTTTTCAGTGTTCATGTCAAATGCTGGGATTAAACCATCCCTAGACATATCTTGCATTCTTTTATAGTGTACATGGCCAAGTCTTGCATGCCATAGGGTAGAGTCAGTCAGGTCAGTGGTGGTCACAAATGCTGAATTAACACTATCAGAGGAAATATTAAGCCTAAACATTTGATTACATAAATAACCAAAACCAATAAAAACACCATGCTTAGAAAGCACAAATTTATCATACTCAATAACTTGTTTATATCCATGATTATTCAAAACACTACTTGAAACCAAGTTTTTCCTTATATCAGGAACATGAATAACATTAAACAAAGTTACAATCTTTCCAGAACTAAACCTAAGGTCTACACAACCACGACCATGTACCAAGGCTGTTGACTCATTTCCCATGTGAAGAATAGAGCCATCATTCAGTGACTCATAAGTCTTGAACCAGCTTCTATCTTTGCACACATGAACTGTTGCACCTGAGTCAACCCACCACGCAACATCATCATCCTGTACATAATGAGATTCAGATACATATGTAACATAATAAATCTGAAAAGACTTATTAACCATATTCTGACCTTTCAGTGAGTTGGAAGAACCACCACTCCCTGAACCATTAGTGCCTGATCCATTGGCTTTACCACCAACTTTAACACCCTTGCAATCCCTTTTAATGTGACCAGTTTTGCCACATTTCCAACAAGTAGGTGTTGTCTTCTTGTTAGGATCTTCCCTTGTGTTGTCATGATATTTGCGTTTGCCTTTGTTGTCATTGTACCTGGTGGAGTTGTTATGCTCCACCATATTGACAACAGATGGTCCAGCAGCATTGCTACCCTTTGGCTTGTCATTATCCTGCATCTTGAGAGATTCCTCAATGTGCAGATGACTGCCCAACTCAACCAAAGTTAATTCCTCTTTCTTATGTTTCAAGGTATGCTTGAAATCTTTCCAAGAAGGAGGAAGTTTATCAATAACACAAGAGACTTGAATAGCCTCATCCATGTGCATATTGTGTTGTGTAAACCTTCCAAGTATTCCAAGAAGTTCATTGTATTGTTCCATGACTGGTCTTGAATCAGTCATTTTGTAATTTGTGAAATTACTAACAAGAAACTTCTTACTTGATGCATCCTCAGCCATATATTTGGCATCCAAGGAATCCCACAGTTCTTTAGAAGATTCAAAGTTTTGATAAATATCAAACAGAGCATCAGACATACCATTGAGAATAAGACCTCTGCATATGTAGTCATCATTCTCCCATTTGCTCCTCCTCCTGATCTGCTCCACAGTAGCATCATCCCCATCATCAGGAATAGGTGTAGTTAGCACATACACCACACTCATGCTTGACAGTAAGAAGTGCATCTTCTTCTGCCACCTCCTAAAGTCCACCCCTTCAAACTTATCAAGCTTGGCAAAGTTTGAAGCCATGTGTTTCATTGCAGCAACAGCCATGGAACAATACTTTGATTGTTGGGGTTAGCTCCCAGAACAGGGTAAGATAATCAATGTCAGCAGAAACAAGTATCAAGTCAGCAGAAACAAATACCACTAGGTGGTTACCGGATATCACTTGGAATCATGTGATCACTTTCCAAAGTAAACTATTCGACCCTAATGCCTGGGTTACACGAATATCTACTTGGGATAAGACCAAATGTATGTTATTGAGTTAGGCACAAATCAATAACCCTTTGCTTATAAGTGTTAATCGTTTTCTGTGTATCTTTCATGCATAATCAGATCTCCTATTTATAGGAGGTTACTCTGAGCTAGTCAAATGGAATTATGAGAATTAATCGGCCCATTAATCTCCTCATAATTATCCCCATTGTAGTTGTTAGTGGTTACATGACCAATTAAACGTGGTCATTATGCAGTTGTAACTGCCACTTGAATAGGTCAAAACCCGTTACAAGCAGTACTTCCATCAGTACTTTCATAGCACTATCAGTGGAAACTCTGCTTATCAGTGGAAACCACAAGCAGTACTTTCCACCAGCAGTACTTTCTACTAAGCAGTACTTTCCACCAGCAGTACTTTCTACTAGCACTACCAATACAAACCACTATTAGAGTCAGGGTGTTCATGGACCTTATGGGTGTACACTCCGTACCTCCTAACCCATTACAAGGTGTAAACTAACCCCACAAGTGCACTAAATTTTCCAACAACCCTTTTAAAGATGTCTACAGTTGATAATATCTCATAATTGATCCCCTAAATGGTGTTTACTTTTTTTCCCTTTGCTAACATTTCACATCCCACATACAAATATCTCTTGTTTTATTAAATACACTGTTGGTCCCTAATCTTGTCCAAAAACATCACGCTGAACTGAAACTTGCCTTTTTCGTCGTCAGTAGTCCAAAGTATGGGTTTTTTAGGCTAAACCAGTCCCTTGACCATTAATTCCCAGGTCAATATTTTGTTGTTGAGGGAAAACCCGTCTTTCACTGTAGCTTACATTATTATGACCGTTGTAAATTGTTTGTAGTTCATATATGAGTGTGTTACACAGATTTGGTGTCCCTTATAATCCCTAAGCTATCCTACAAAAACTGTCTTCTACAAAACAATAATCCTTTCAACATGGTACGTTGTTGGTGTGGTAATCAAGCTATAATTCGCACTTCGTGGACCTCTGCCAACCCAGGGCGTCGATTCTTTGATTGTCCTGTTGAAGTAAGTGTCTTTTAATATTTATTGTATCATTTTTTTCTCGCAAGTAGCAAACTACATTGTAACAATGGTTGTTGTTTAATGACTTGCCATAATCATGAATAGGGGTCTTCTTGTCGGTGGATACGATGGTATGATCTTGAAATATGTGCTCGTTCAAGAATGATTTGAGGGAGAGAAATGAGCTTGAGGCAAGATTAGAAGCTGCTCAAGGTGATGTGTGGAAGTGGAAGATTTACTTGGTGCTCAGTTGGATATTGTTCTTGATTGTTTATGCATTAGGATAATTGTTTAGCTTTTATGTATGAGGGCAGATGGTTAATGTTTATTATCTTGAATTGTAGTAACGTTGTGCCCCAGAAGGTTATGAATCTTGTTAATATGCTCAGTTTACCGTGTGTTTATGCACATGGTTAAGATTAAAGTTGATTTTTAATTGTCAACATTGTTATGAAGTATTCAGTTTGGTTTATTTTTTTACTTTTATTGCCTTATGGTTATGCAGATGGTTAGCAATTTGTTTAGGTTTGACTTTTAATTGTCAACATTCTTATGAGGTTTTGGCTTTGGTTACTTTTGCCAATCTGCAGATGCTTACTATAGAAGACACAACTTCTTCTACATCACCAAAGACAAAGGTTGCAGATGAAGGTGATGCATTCATAGACTTTGCAATAATAGACAATCCACACTCGATGCAAATTATTCACACATCAAGCTTAATCAATCTATAAAAACACACAAACATGACATGGTTCCATAGTTAATGCAAAGGGATATAATTCCAAATGCATAAAATTGCATACTTTTCGAAGCATGAAAATTAGAGTTAGACACACACATATGTTTTTAGAGTACATAACTTGTCCATAGGAAATAAACTAGATGAAACATTGTCTAGCTAATTAGCATAACATAATTGACCTATGGTGAGGCCATCATTCTTTCCAGTGCAGCCTGCTGCCTAGTCATTCTTCGTGTAGTAGGCTGGGTTGAACCAGAAACTGCTTGCACATCACTTGACTGCAGCTGAGAATCAGATTGTCAGTGATCATGTTGCTGGGAGTGAGACTGGGATTGGTCATGTATGCTGGGATCTTCAATTGCTTCATCTTGATGTTGTTAGGATTGAGACAGGGATTCATCTTGTATCATGGGATCTTCAGTTGCTTCATCTTGATGTTGCTGGAATTGAGACAGGGACGCATCTTGTATGATGGGATCTTCAGTTGCTTGATCTTGATTTTCAGATTGAACACCACTTCCTTGAACTGCACTAACTTGACTTTCAACAAAACCTGTACCTTCAGCTTCTTTATCTGTTGCTACTTTGTTACCTTTAGGATGTGTCTTCTTTGCTGCAGCCTTTTGAGGCACTTGTTTGACATTTCCCTTAGGGCCAGTTTGACTACTTTGAGCTCCACCATGCCCTAGACATGTTTTCCGGTTGTGTCCAGCAATACCACAAATACTACACTTAACACTCTTCCAAGCCCTTGATAGCTTACCATTCTTCACAATCTCTTTACTTTCAGGAGCTATCCCAACTCTTTTTCTACCTTTTGACCTAGCCGGAGTTGTTTCGGCTTTCGGTGGAACAATTGTTGTTGGCACAGTTTATTTTTCCAAATGTTCGTTGCTAGTTATAGGTTGGACATAGTGTTTGTAGTTTGCATCCCAAGTGATAAGATAGTAACAAGGATGAACCCATGTTTCTACAGCTCCTACTTGTTGTCCAGTTAAAGCCATATTCTAATTGGTAGAAACAACATGTTTACATGGTAAACCTGTTATCTCCCATCTTCTGCAAGTATAAGACTTTTCTACAACATTAACTACACATTGGTCACCCCATGGTCCAATAACCTGAAACTTAGTTCCCACATTCCATAAAACATTATACTTAACAGCCTCTTTCTTGATACCATATAACATGTGTTGTGCAGTTGGTGTTAGTGGCCCATTACTCTTCTCAATCACCATCACAACATGCATTATCCTCTTCATACAGTATTCCTTGATGTATTCTAAGGTTGTAATAATTGGTTTATTTAAACCCTCAATTATTTTGTCATGAAACACTTGACACATGTTATTAAGTAACACATCAGAATGAGGTCTCCCTAAATATTACAAATAAACATGTATTAATTATAACTGTTCATACTGGATTAACAAATACAAATTAACTGAAACAGTTAGATGACTTACATGAAAAATGTGACCTTGACCAATGGATCGGTGGTATCTTACCTAACCAATCATGGGCTGGTTGATTAAATCTATTAAAAGCAGCCATAGCTTTCTCAAACTGTACAACAGTTGAGGCTGTTGCACATTTCCACAAATGGTCTTTGAAGGCTTTACCGATCCATTGAAGTTTCATTTTCTCATGAATGCTTCTAATACAAAATCTGTGTTCTGCATCTGGAAAAACATCTCTTAAAGCTCCACTGATATCCTACACAAAATCATATATGTTTATTGTCGGCTTCAAAACAGAGGGACTTTAATTCATGAACCAATTAAGGGGGTACCTTTTGCATGTCAGTAATAAAAGTGATGATTGAGTTTGGCTCAAGTGTTATATCATCGGATAAACAATGAAGAAATCAAGTCCATGATCTTATGTTTTCTGATTTAGCAAAAGAATAAGCTAAATGGTTTATACCATTGTTGCTATCAATTCCCACAGCTGTCAGCAGTTGACCATTCAAAGGACCATAAATTGGAAAAGCATCCAGCCCCAAAAACAATCTCTCACACGTTTTAAATCCTTCCTTCAATGCACCTAAACAAACATACATTCTCTTGAATTCTCTTGTTAGAAGAGCCTCATCTGTAGGTCGTTCCACATTTATCAGTACTGTTGTATTAGGGTTTCTCTTCTGCAACTCTTTAACATAATATCTCAACATGGTAAATTGTAGCTTGAATTCACCCCTAATGCATGTTAATGCTAATTTTTTGGCCCTTAAAACCTTATGCATGGACACTTCAAGCTCAAATTGGTTGGTAAGTTGATTATGAACAGACTTGACAGGAACTCGTGGATCGATTTCAATTCTGTAATTTGCTTTGAGATATAGTTAAGGTCAAAAGCTCGGAGTGCCCTTGATTGCAAACAAGTATGTTGCTCATCATATTTTCTGACTGACCATGGACCTGTATCACCATGCCTGCCGACAAACAATAGCCATTGGCAGAGTATTTGGGAAGGGTCCTTTTTGCCAGCAATCAATGCATTTATACCCCTACATCTGACCCTTATTCTTGTTTTGTCATTCTTCATAAAAATCAACTCCCTTCTAGTTTCTATTGAATGCTCTCTTACCTTATTTTTTACATCCTTTGTAGTAGGAAAGTCCTGACGAGAATAGAAGAATGTGGTATACACTCTAGATGCAAACTCTGCCCTACCCCTTGGCACATCAGACTTACCTGCCTCTGAGTCAGAAACATAATCACTGTAAAAGACATCATCAACCATCACAGTTAACTCATTTTTCAAATTCATGTCATCACTTACATTAGTCGTTGTTCCTTCTTTACCTAACTCATTACTCTGACTCACTTGGACCAAAGCAAGTTGTGTATTATTCTCCTGACAAGTATTCTCTTCATTTGCTTGAATTGATTCATCAACTACATTGCCTAAGTCACTAGTCTCACTCACTTGGAACAGAGTAACATCAACAACATGATTCTCTTCCATGTTATCGACATCAACAGATGCGCTTCCTACTTCCCTTAAATGCTTATCATGAGTCAATTGGAATAAATTTACATCAACATCAGGCTCCTCAAACCTGTTATTGCCATCAACTAGTGCTCTCCCTAATTTATCTAACTGCTTCCCCTGAGTCACTCGGAACAGATTAACCTCAAAATTATCAGGATCCTTAATAGTATTGTCCTCATCCATAAGTACTAAAGCACGATCACTGTTATGAACAGGTTGGCTGGCAAATGATGTGTCTAGGGTGGAAAATACATGCTCAATGTTTGGCAAATTGCTAGATTCACCAATATAATTGAGGTACATAGGTACTTGTGTAAGTTACATAAAAGGATCTAGTGCAGGCTCATTATCAAGATCATCTAAAACCAATTGTCTACAACAAGATTAAATAGCAGCACTAGCAACTTTTCTACTATGTTCATCCATCTCCCAAAAAACAGTCTTAATAGATTGTGGGGACATTTAAGACAGCTCTAATCTTGTTTTACCTATTTCCACATAAACATCTATCAACTTATGGTCTTTGACAAGGTCTTTCAACAACTCAAGATTAGCAGCTTCACGAAAACTAAACAATCCATCATCTAATGTACTACCAGGCTTAACAAAGTAGTAACAATTGATTTGTCCATTATCATAACCGATTTCGGTCATGAGAGCATCTATTTCATCAACAAATATCTCATTGATTTCAACATAATCAACCTCACATTCCTTACCTCCATCATATATTCTACTTTGCCAGTGTTTGAATGTACCTTTATGATGGAACCTCATGCTAAAGGAACCTGAACAATCGTACTAATATATAGGTGTATACGATTTAAAAAAAAAAAAAAAAAAAAAAAAGGACTTACCATATCTTTTAATTGCAGAGTTTTCCTCTTTCTCATTGTCATCAAAGAAAGGAGGTTCTTTAATTTGCCATAAAGTAAATCCAATGTTGCTGGTTGTTATTTTCTTACTTAGATTATTGGATTTCATAATTGACATTGCATTAGGGTTTTTTGAGTAGGCTTCCAAAACAAGTTTGGGAATGACCAATGAGTACATAGCGTACTTATATTAGACATTATGGCGTGAAATTGGATTAGACATCTGCTACATAGTACATGAAGGTTATAAGACGATTCTACCCCCAACACAAAACGAATAACGTGATTTTATGGAATATAACGGGACTTTGCCTGGGTATTAATGGTCAAGGGGCTGGTTTAGCCTCAAAAACTCACCTTGGACTACTGACGACGAAAAAGGCAAGTTTCGGTTCAACGTGATGTTTTTGGACAAAATTAGGGACCAACGATATATTTTAGTCTTTATTTTTTCATACTCCACATGAATATCCTAAATAGGAAAGTGAGTAAAAACCAACCTCCTTCCCAACATTACACTTGAAATACAAAATTATACCCTTCTTTTCTTTTTCTCTTCCATTCCAATCTTCGTCAAGAATCAACAAAGGTATAATAGATGTGGAGACCACCCAAATATTCATCTTTTTTCATTTAAGCTGTCAATGTGTTATAACCAAACTTATTTTTGCTTTCATTTATAACAAGCTCGACAAATTTTTGACCGAAAATAATGAAATAACAAGAATAAGGCCACCCTTAACATATTCAAACAATAACTGAAATTGAAATATAGAATACCAATTTTATCTTTCGTGTACGTGCATTTTTATTTAAATCAAAATCAATTTACAAGGGAATAAGTGACATTTCACATTCAACATCATATTGGCATTGTTTTGTTGTTACTGACTTATTTCACAAAGTTTCCCCAAAAAAATAATTGGAGTTGGCAATTTGGCATAAACGAAAACAAATGTGTATTTCGATGGCCTATAAGTTTGTTTTAAAAGATGAAAGGCCTTAATAAAGAAAATCGAATATTTAGGTGGCCTCCAGATGCATTATCCCCTCCACTAATAATAGTCAATACTCAAGACCCTTTAATCCTCCATCACCGATGTCATAATCCTTCCGGCGACCCTTCCTTCTAGTGGCCCTCTCGTAGGCAATGAGTTTGTTCCGTCACAATACATAATTTTGATAAAACTCTATATACTCCTTCGATCTCAAAATTATAGTCCCCATTTTCATATAGAAATGTTCCAAAATAATAGTCCACTTCTTGTGTCAACCAATCAAAAGAGAGTTTAGTGGATGAAGATGATATTTAATCAGTTTGAAAATGCAATGGTCTCACTTTTCTTAAACTGTGTGTTTTTTGATTGAGGACAATAATTTTAAGACGGAAAGAATAATACATTAGTGACAAGGCACAAAGGTAAAATTATCTTTCACTTGTCCACCAATGGTTATTTTAAGAGCATCTAACAAGAGCATATACTATGTCAAAAAGTGTCAGCAACTACCACAACTTGTGGCTCACTTACCCAAGAGGATATACCTTATATGCTGTCCCAATTCTATCTTCTTACAGCATCACAAGGCACGCCAATTATATGACATCATGAATCTTAAAGCATTGATTCTGAATTTAGTTTAAGTTACCATGGACGAAGGAGATGTACTATTAGTGCCTCTACAAAAACCAGACTCGTTCATATGCAGTAGCACGAAAGGAAATGACAACATTTGTAATAAGAAACCAGCGATTCCCAACATCTTGGGCAACAAAAGAAAAAAACCAAAGCATTTTATTCCCAAACTAGTTAGTATAGACTTGAGGCATATCTCATGAATAATAAAAATAAAAAATCACATCCCCATCAAAATGTGCTAGAGGACATGATTTTGTATTTTCTAGTGTACTTATACTATAACAAGTCGATGCTTAAGTTACCATTCCAGCTTTAACTGGCATAAAGGAGTAAACAGATCATGCCCTTGAGTGAAATGTGGACACACGACAGATGATAAAAGAAATCTACACAAAAATGTAAAGAAGCCTAATAGTCGAATCCTGTGCAAAGAACCAACTGGAAAAAGAAGCAAAGCCAAAACTCACCAAAACTAGCCTGCGAAAATTGTTGCTTGGACATACTCAGGCATATCCCATATAGCACACCTAGCTTCTCTTTGGTTATCAAGAATGGCATCTTTCATCTATAATATTTCGTCCAATATGTCATAGTGACCATACCCATAAAACAGAACTTTGATTGAACTCTTCTCGTCTTGTTCATACTCTTTACCATAGGTTGCAATGTTTAATAACTTTTCAGAGTTTCTCTCCAACATGAAGACGGATATTGTGGTCCTATAAACAAAACTTAAATTGAAATAAACGCACAAGATCTTAAGCAATCAACAATTAGAACCCAAAATATCATCATGAAAAACAGAGGTAACAAGTCTACCATCGAAACTTATAACATTTGCAAAAATGTTACTATGTGAAGTCTTAAACTACATATTTACACTATGCTTTTAAAGTAACATGTGTCACAAAAATGAGTTTGAGATTCTATCTTAAAAATGAGAGTTCCCCTGACACCAAGTTTTTAAGTTCAGTTCTTCAACATTTAGTATTTCTCAAACATATAAGAGCATGACAGTTTCATGTACGCAAATCTCTTATTTCATACCACTAAGTTTAAAGTTCAAGAATAAAAAACATAAAAGGGTGAGCAAGCACGGCTCATAATAGGGTGGCTCTGAAAGTGATACGACTAAGGCATACATACACATCTTCAAAATTTGATCAAAAGACAACACGCGTGACAAATTGAGGAAGAACAATGATGACATATAGGCTGCAGAACTTACTTAAGAATATGAGATGCCATTAATAGCTCAGGTTCTCCACCCCATACATAAGGTTTCTCGATCCTTTTGACATAGACGTCAAAGTCTCCCTCAATAAACCTTCATAAAAATCAACAAAATAAGATATATAGTGTACAGATTCAAACAGTTAAAAAGAAAAATTATATAGATTGAAGTAACGCACCATTCAATCTCTTTTCGCCTCTTAAGTAGCTCATTAACAACCTGCACATCCCAGTTCACAATGAAAGGCGATGAATCATACTCTGAAGAAACAGACAGAATATCCATGAATATTAACATAAGAAGAAAGCCAAAAATGACTTATACTTGAGCTCTTAATTCATCAGCAAGTTCTCTCTGTCGATTCTCGTCAGGAGCCTCCTTTCCATTTCTCAAGCAAACCATATGCGCTATTGCTCTAAACAAACATCTCCCATCTGCTGGAACCCCTGTAAAGCTTCTAACTTTCAGAACCTACTCATATCAATCAACGTATCACAAAAACAACATGAAAACAAGTAAACCAGAAAGATTTTTTCACTAGCTTTGCCAAGAAAAATACCAAAGTTGAGTACTTTTCGCATCCTAACCTTGTTAAAACCCAAAAGACTAAATGTTTATTACAAATAACGAAAATCGTATAATTTGTATCAACAAACATATAGCTAATTTTAACAGATTATCAAAAACGTGCAAACAAATTTCAACTAAACAGAACTCAAACTCATTATCTCTGTTTTTTTTGAAAAACAAAACAAGAAAATAGTATCACCATATGTTAAAATATAACATAAACATACACAAGCTAGGCCAACAAAATCTCCAAATACTACAGTAGTAAAAAACCATCAAAAAACAAACTTATTCAAAATAAGAAACATAAATCAAGATTAAAAAACAAAACTTTAATAAATAACCTGTTATTTTATAGTTTCTTGAAGAATCCGATACAACAGTAACACAATTTTCAATATTTTTTAGTATACTTTTATCATCACCAGTACCACCACTATCCAAACAACAAGACCCTTCATCTTCAACCTCAACCACCTCCAAAGGAGCAGCAGCAAGACAAGCACATATCCCAAACAACAACCACGCGGTCTGAGGGCGGTGCAACCAACGCGCCGGCCTCACATCCCACGCCACGTTCCACGACCCTTCACCCGCAGGCCGGAGGCTATACTTTCCGGTACAGCTTCCGGCATGCCATACCGACACGCCGCAAGAATAGTAGTTCTTCACGGTTGTAGGTAGCAATAGTTTGATCGGAAAACTAGCATCTGCGGTGGTGGTGGTGGTGATGTAGCGGTGGTGGTAGCGGTGGCGGTTGAAATGATGAGAAGTGACTGCGTAGTGAGATAGTGGTGAAATGACGTCGGCGAGCATTTATTTATTTAGTACGGTGGTTTGTGACGGTGAGCGGAGTGTGTATATATATATATATAGGGGGAGGGGGGAGGGAGGAGATATGATGTGATGGGTTTAGATCGACGGCTGTTAATTCAAGATGAGGTGCACGTGTTTGTCACGTGATTTGGGGTTGGTGATGCCTTCACGTGTTCCTCAAGAAACTCTCCAAATAGTTACCCAATCCCCATGCTTGTCAATTGTCATCTTCCACTTTTACCTTGTTTTCCTGCTTTTATTCGAAAGTCCTTAAAGCAAGAAAATTCGTTTTTACTACTACGACACATTAATCGAAAATGATTGAGAAGCCTAAAATATGTGACTAATTGTGTGTCTAATAGATGTATCAATAAATTATTGGTTTGTGAAGAAGTGGGTCCCTATGCTGTCTCCAATAGGATGGTGACACATATGTTTAGGCATATTATTAGTCATACGAGTTAGGCATCTCAATCAATGCTCCACATTAATAGGTTGTAAACGAGGCGAGACAACTCGCGAGTTATTCGAGATCGACTCGTAAGTTACTCGAAATTGATTTGATTTAAACGAGTTAAGCTTGAGCTCGAGTTACTTGAGTATATTTTTTAGTCGAGTTCGAGCTTTAAAATATTTGACTCGTTAAGCTCGCGAGCCTTATCAAGCATTGAATATATTATACATTTACCCTATTATACACATGTAGTAACTTAAATTTCACTGAATTCGAGTAGAGTCAAGTCGAGCTTGATACACCGATTCTTCATCGAGTTCAAGTTTGACATATGGAAATAACCGAGCTCGAGTTTGTTTTTTATGACAAGTCAAGTTCGAGCTTGAAATCTAAAGCTCGATCAAACTCGAGTCGAATTTTGAGCTCGAGTTTTAGTAGTCGAGTCGAGTTCGAGCTTGGCAGTGCTCAACTCGACTTGGCTCATTTAAACCCTCACTGATAGTATTCATTAACTAAACCAACAGTAAAAAAACACTCTTGCATCAGCGACACATCGACATATGCTCCCATCAACAAATTTCATAGTGGTTAAAACCGAAGACAACATACAAACATAACTAACTTATATACAAGCATATCACACAAAAACATTCACGCACACAAAATTATCAAATTTTGGTACGTAGAGCTTACTACCAAACTATCTCCAAATGTTGGTGCATTCACCGCTACGCATAATTGAGAAATGGCTCGAAGTTTAAAAAACATGTTTAATTTTATGTCTACATTTGCACGATTGCATTTTACTTGTAGTATAAGTAACTTAATTTTTGACAAACTAATAAAATATTGACACGCCGGGTTAGAAATGAACTTAGTTATAAGTTTATGTCTCTCGGCCATTTTTGTTTCATTAAAGCATCAGTTTTATTCGCGACTATCTTTTGATTATTCTACAATTTCTAAAATCAACATCTTGCAATTATTGTGCATAAGTAGTACATGTTGCATTATATGGATTCACATACTTTTCACAAAACAACAAATCATGTCACATAAATTTAATTACAAAATTTTACATAATAATACCCTTTTCATCTCAAAATAAATGTTTGCTATTATATTTTGAATTTTTTGATTACTTTAAAATAAGTGTTCGCTAGAATGAAGACTTTAGTTAGTAAAATTAGGGGTGAGCATGGTTCGGTTTGGCTCGGTTTTTGTATAAAACCGAAACCGAACCGAAAAATTTCGGTTTTTGATTTTTAGAAACCATTCGGTTTCGGTTTTGTGTCGGTTTGGTTTTTCGGTTGTCGGTTTTTTTCGGTTTGGTTTTTCGGTTTTTTCGGTTTCTATACAATTTATCGAGCTTTGCTTTTTCAAAGTAGATTTATATCTTAAACCGGTACTGGCCGATACAACGGTACTAAAACGGGTAAAGAACCGTCTTAAATCAAGTGCCAACATTCTCAAAGTTGCCTCCAAGTTCCAAGGATTTGTTAGAGCTTGAAAGGTATACTGAAACAATTGAAGGGTGTGTAAACGAAAAAAGAATGATGTTGGAACAAGATCTTCAATCATTTGATGTAATTGCACCATCTTCAACAGGAACAACCATTAACATTCAAACTTAATGTGTTCTTCTGACATTTGTGTACCCATTTGTTTTTACCTTAAAGCACATTTGTGCTATGTACATTGTTATGAAATAAAATATTAGCAGAGTTATCACATATTTGAAATGTATCATTGACAACGGTAATGTAAAAGGAAGATATCAAGATAAAGTACTTATATTATTTATGAACAACAAGGCAAGATATATTATTTTGACTTTAAATGTCGGTTCGGTTTCTATTAGTCGGTTTTTAAAGCTAAAACCAAACCGAACCAAAAACTTCGGTTTTTTGAAAATATAAAAACCGAACCGACGTTTTTTCAATCGGTTTCGGTTTTTTTGGTTTCGGTTCTTCGGTTTTTTTGGGTTTAGATTCGGTTTTTCGGTTTCTTGCACACCACTAAGTAAAATTGACATTTTTAAATGATAAAAATTAAAGTATAGTTAATACATATTTCTAGAACTAGGCGCGTTTTCAAAACATACATTTCTACTGATAAATAGAAATTTTTATGGAACAAGTAGAATCCGGCTAATTAAAAGCCACGTGGACCAATAAGAACCGCTGGGTAACATGCTTACGTGGAGTATCAAGGGCAGCATGTTTATTTGATTAAGTCGTGGAAGGCAAAAATTCAAGAGAATATGACAAATGGTTCATACTTTCGAGGTTGTCAAAGAATCACTCTTTTTGACAATTAGCTGGTAGGAATCGTTCGATAATTCATTTAGGTAGAAGCTAGTATTGAACGTGTTAAACGACTTTGGATAATACTCCATCCGTTCAAAAATAATTGTCTCACGATGAAAAACATATAATTTAAAAAAAAAAAAAAAACATAATTATAAATATCGTAACAAATATCAATAGTCTTAATGGTATATAATTTTGTAATCGTTTGGCTATGTGTTTTATAGGCTCAACTAACTCAAACGCAAAATACATATAGCCGTTTTCTAATGAGTTATAATGTTATGCTAGCTCGTCTATTTGATCGGTTATAAAATTGTTTTGATTTTTGTAAAATATCTCAAACACAATATGTATATTGAGATTTTGTTAATAGGGCATATGAGCATATCTTAAAAATTATACATCCAAATCTTCAATTATTAGTTAAATTATATCCAGCTGTCTTATTAAAACATCTCAATAAACATGTGATGAAATTGAGTATTATAAGTGTAGAAAAAAAGCCAGACATTTAATGATATGGATGTAAATGATGGCAATGGGTTAAATGAGGTTGCTATAGACAACACTGATGTTTCTCCATCTACTACTTTAATGATCATTTGAGGCTTTCCTACTAGACTCATGTAATGTGTATCAATTCCTTCATTCCGGATTAAAAGTTTGGAGTGTGTTTCCAATAAATATGTATAGGAGGCGTGGAGAGATAGAATTAGGATCTACGGGTAGTCAAGGCTTGTTGATTAGACTAGGAGCTTCGTGGGTTTTTACCTGCTTTAGGTGTTAGGCTTTTGGCGTCTCTTTGTTGCCCTGCCCATGCGTTTTGGTTTTGGTGCCTCGTTTTTGCTCTGCCGTAGCTTTAGGCCAGGTGCGTTGTTTTTCTTTGTGTCTGTGTTGCCTCCTTATGTTTGCATGTTTTTCTTGCCCCATGCGTTTTGGTTTTGGTGCCTCCTTTTTTGCTTTGCCCTAGTTTTAGTCCCCCCCCCCCCCCCCCCCCCCCCCCCCCCCCCTTGCGTTGTTTTGTTTTGCTTTGTGTTGCCCTTTGGTTTGTTTGCTTTTTGTGCCTTGGCTCCTTTTTTGTTTGAGCTTTGCTTATGTGCCTTTCTTCGGGTTTCTTGTTTTGTGTCTGCTATGTTGTACTTGTTGCTCGCTTTGCTTGTTTTGCCTGATATCTTTTTCCTACTCTTGCATGTTGTTTACCGACCTCTCACCCCTCTTTTCTTTTATATCTCACCCGCACACCTGCACTTGCCGGAGGTCTCGTTGGAAGCAGTCTCTCTACTTCCGGGTCTACCCTGGGATAAGGGTATGATACATTTTACCTCCCCCATACCCTGCCCTGGCGGGACTGGGTTTGTTGTTGTTGTTGTTATCGCGTTGTTTGTAGCAGATAAGTAGTTTTGAGTGTTTGTGCACGATCTCTTAACAACCGAGGCACGGAATATAACCGCTCTATTTCTATACAATACTTGAGAGTTGAGTTTCAATCTCAGCCATGAACATACATAATAAATCTGAAGAATGGACAGATTTGTATCTGGTGCAGATATAGCCTAAACCATTGTATCAGGTCCAAAGATTTAGTCTATTTTAAAGATTTTAATCGAGAATGTTTAAGGTGTGATTCACCTTGACCAGAAATAAGGAGAGAAAATATATATGTTTCTAACCCTTTTTTTAAGTTGCATCAAAATATCAGCCACTAATTTTTTATTTATTTTTTAGTTTTTGTTGCCAAAGCTAAAGAAAAACAAAACCATTAAGATTTAACAAAATAAAGACAAGGCATGAATTCCAATAGAGAAAGACAAAGGAAAAACAATGGAAATGGTTTTTTGTGAGATCCAATTAGAAGAACAAGAAGATGAAAAGGACGAGAATGACATAGATAATGTGGCATTCTAAGAGTAGTAGTAGCTATCATGGCGATATTGGCCTCAGGGTGGGAGGTAGAGATCAACGCAAGGGAAACTCTATTGTGGCGGTAGCTATCGACAAGGATAAAAATAGCCAACATGCTCTCAAATGGGCTATTGAACAACTTCTTGCCCGTGGCCAAACCATTGTCCTCATTTATGTTTATAACAAAACATCCGCCAGAGGCAACTTTTCTCTCCCTTGCATTATGAATATCTGCACGATGCCTAATTCCCGTTTATTACCTAAAAAATGCAATAAGTTTTCATATATGCTTGAAAAATGATGAAATTCTGATGGACTAAGATATGAGGTTGATCAAGTGGTTTGGATGCAGGGGCAGCGCCTGATGGCGTAAATAAGGAAAAGCACATCAAAGACTTGCTCATTTCTTTCCGTTGCTTTTGTATGCTTAAACAAGTATGCATCTTTCTGCCTTTTTTGATAGAAGAATATGGCTTCTCGGAGAAACATTTATTAATTTTGGTCTTTTTACGAAAGTTTGTGTCTTTCTAACTTCTATCTCTTATTCTTTTGTATCTTTTACGTGGGGGTTGTCATTTCAACCCATAACTTATGCACGGGTCGATTTAGCTTACATTATTCGTATTCACACAAATTAATACGGAATAATAAGAAATAAAAACACGGGCAGAAGGTTATTGGGTCTACCCAACATGGCTTGACCCGTTTCAACCTGCAAAAAATGTTACTCCCTACCTCTTTTGACTCAAACACATTTTGACCCATAAGCCAACCCGTCCAATCTGCAAATCTTTTTCTGGTTGCAGGTACAATGCATTGACGTTATACTTGAAGATACCAACATAGCAAAAGCATTAGCAGAATACGCTTCTCAAGCTGCAATAGAGTTCCTAGTGCTAGGCGCATCCTCAAGAAATGGTTTCATCAGGTGGTAATATTCTTCTATATGCATCAGTTTCCAACATTTTACAAGGAATGAATGTTCTGACCAATCGATTGTATTTGGTTTCCATGGAAGATTAAAGACTTCTGATGTTCCCACCAATGTAATGAAGGCAGCCCCGGATTTCTGCACTATCTATGTCATCTCCAAAGGAAAGATATCAAGTGCAAAGAAATCCGTAAAGCCTGCTCCATTTGTTTCTCCGTTGCATGATCGCATCCGGGAGCAATCCATTGCTGCTGATGCCGCCATTGCTGCCACCAGTGGCAGTTTCGTATCAGTTGCATCTGCCAGGAGTAGTTCTCAAGCTATAGGTGTGTTATTTATTTTTACTGAAAGGCTTAAAACGGCGGGGAAACACTGACCCCATGCACCATATATTGGGTGCCAACTGACCCTTCCCCAAGGTCCTAGCCCCTGGCAATGAGCACCTGTTACAATGACCTTTAGCCATGAGTTGACTACAATCTGTCTTTGAACTATAAATAGGTTGGCAGGTTGACCCTAACCCATTATTTCCGTGTCGTGTTTGGAATTTCACCCCTTGTATACATTCAAATTAGACTTTGAGCAACTTTCTACCCATTGTATACATTTGAAGTTTCACCCTAACCCATAAAACAGAACTCCAAATCGCCATATTTTTTTAGAGAAGTCCCCAAATCATTCATATATAAATGGGTTGAAATTGTTACTTTAATCATTCTGACTCAATTTGACATGTAAAATTTTCTTGCACGTGAAAGAAAACGTGTTGGCAGCATCAGAAAAGATAAGGGAGAAGCCACGTCCAGTACTTGAAGAGCTTGAATCGTTTAAGTAAGTAAGTTTTCTGGAAGTGGATTATGGAACGGATGTATGTCTAAGAACTATTCCTGAACTAATATTGGATATACCAGATCACCGTTTACTAGACCTGGAAGAGCAGAAAATGCAAAACTGGTGTTACTTGGGGAGCTTCCAGAAAGCGAGACTGATATATCTTTTGTAAGTTCCGGAAGGCACAGCACTGATCGAATGTCTGTTTCTTTGTACAATGACATGGACTTGGGCACAGCTCGTGCATCGATCAATTTTGATCAATGTCTTGATGAATTATCATCTCCTATGGAGAGCAAAGGTTCACAAAATGTGGTAAACAATCCCATCTCAGTAATTTAAGTTTATAAGTTTAAAACATAGGTCAAATACAACAAGTTAACTACATAAGAATCGTGTAGAATGGATTACAAAGGTCAAAAGTCAAAAATTATAAAAAGTATGTTTGTATTGCATAAAACCTCCTAAATTGTGTTTGCGGCGGACTCAAGTTAATAGCTTCCGCACATTCCCATTTTTCCGATTTCGTTTTTAACAAATTCGAACAATTAGTTTACTAGATCATACAAGTCTTCAACTTCATGAAATACATATTGCAGCACATACTGCAAGTGAATGATAATGAAACCATTATTGTCCATACAGGACGAGTCCGACAGTGAAATGAAAAGGCTAAAGATGGACCTCATGAGAACAGTGGATTTATATAGCTCCGCCTGCAAAGATGCACTTACCGCAAAACAAAAGGTGGCTTAAAAATGTAACTTTCATCATGCTGACTTTAGTATGTTGACTTTACTAACTTTGATCATGTTGACTTGTTATGACCACTGACATGACATACTAAAAGCTTTAGAAAGTTATATACCATTTCTGGGTAAATAAAGCATGTTATCTATGTTAATCAAACTGAAGTATGCTACCTAGGACTTTCTAGTTCAATATGTCAATTAGTTTTATAATCTGATTGGTGCAAATGACATATTCACAATAGGCAGGAGAACTCGAACGATGGCGTAGGGAAGAACAAAAAAGAATGGATGAAGAGACGAGGGAGATGACCGAAAAAGAAAAGAAAAGGGATCAGGCAGCCATAGAAAAGGCAGAAGCGTCAAAGAGAATAGCAGAACTTGCATCATATAAACGAGTAGCTGCTGAAATGAAAGCACTTGGCACGGAGGATGATCCAAACAAATTTAACTACCACAGATACACGATTGATGAAATCGAAGAGGCTACCGAGTATTTTTCACAATCTAGAAAGATTGGGGAAGGGGGTTATGGTCCTGTTTATAAAGGCAGGCTTAGCAATACAACTGTTGCGATTAAGGTTTTACGTTCAGATGCTGCACAAGGAAGATCACAGTTTCAGAAAGAGGTAATGATCCCAATAGAATATCAGCCGTTGCTTCCGATCAGTTTTCAATGTTAGTTTAAACAAAATATGCTTCTGATTATGACGTCCAATAATCAGTTTTACAAGAGCCGCACTTTTCACACGAATGTCCTTTTTGGTCACTTCATAGTACAATGACTGATATAGAAATAAAACGTATGTCGTTATTTTAAGGAAATAACCATTTATACACTGTAGCAAATTAAAATTGGCCAAACACTCGAACAGCTTGTTAAATGTTAACTGATTATAACAACTTCAAACAGAAAAAACACATCATAACACATCTCCTACACCCCTTACACGTTGCAGCTAATTATCTGATTATGGTTAATTAAGAAGTAAAATCACATATTTACTTTCTAACCCGGCCGGTCTTGTTTCTAAAAGCTTGTTTACTAGCTGAATCTTGTTTATTGGTTCATGATAGGTAGAAGTATTAAGCTGCATGCAGCATCCAAATATGGTAGTACTTCTTGGAGCCTGCCCAGAATACGGTTGTCTGGTCTATGAATACATGTCTAATGGCAGCTTGGAAGATCGGCTATATAGAAGAGGGAACACCCCACCGTTATCATGGCAAATGCGATTCAAGATTGCATCAGAAATCGCTACAGGAATTCTGTTTCTTCATCAGACCAAACCCGAACCTATAGTTCATCGTGACTTAAAGCCTGGTAACATTCTTCTAAACAAAAACTTTGTAGGCAAGATAAGTGATGTCGGTCTAGCCAGACTACTACCTCCTTCAGTAGCCGATGACATGACTCAGTACCGTATGACATCAGCAGCTGGGACAATGTGTTATATTGATCCTGAGTATCAACAAACGGGGATGCTTGGGGTGAAATCAGATGTTTATTCTTTAGGGATCATGTTGTTGCAGATAGTTACAGCTAGACCAGCAGTGGGTTTGAGTCATCATGTTGAAAAGGCTATTGAGAAGGGGACGTTTAGTGAGATGTTAGACCCGTCTGTGCCTGACTGGCCTCAAGATGAAGCGTTGGGGTTTGCTAAACTAGCATTGCAGTGTGCTGAACTTAGACGGAAAGATAGACCGGATCTAGGCAAGGCGGTTTTGCCTGAGCTTGCTAGATTGAGAGATCTTGGTCAGGAGTCCATGGCTCCTTTTACATAGGTCTTTTTTCATTTTCTTGAGTGATAATTACCTGGTGGCGGTTTTATGTTTTTGGTCTATTTACTTAGGAATGGGTCGAGCTGGGTTGTGCTTTCTCTCAAGACAGATCAAAAATATTAAGCCGAAAGGGCATAGGTCAAATGGGTTGAAAGACCCCCAAAAAATATCTATAGTACATATAACCTCCTAAATCGTTGTATTCAAATATTTAGATTACTTTCGTGGTAATATTCAAATTTACACATTATTTGTTTACATTTCTGTTAAAAATGGACAAAAAGTGTTCATGGGTCAACCCAACTGTAATTGTTATAAAAAATGACTATTTCAATGTGAATCTTAGTATGACCCGTTTACACAACCTGGCCGGCATGCTAACTCTATAACCATGACATAGAGTTCACAAGATGTCCTTGAATCTAAGTACCGCTGATAATGAGTTCTGAATGCAGGATGCCGATAACTCATCACAAAGCAATGCAAGCTTAATGCCTGTGTAGAAAGGTTTGTTAAATACCATTGACCAAAACCTGTGTTGAAGGTTACTATTGAGCTCCCATGTTCCCAATGTTTCACAGAGTAAAGTCAGTATGATGCTAAAGACATAAAGACAATTTTGTTCTCAAAATAGTTTAAAAAAAAGGTACCATGCCCACTTTATTAGTGGTCCAACACCCAACTATATTCTGCAGAACTCGAGTTCTCTAAGCCAAGATGTCAAAAAATAAGAGCTAGCGAAAGTATCATTTATCGCAGGCCATCTTACCAACAACAGAATCCCGCAACGTAAACTTTCAGGGTTATTGAGTATTCAGTTACTTATATGTATGTTTTGTCTTCAGGTTAATATTCAATACTAATTAGAAGGGATCTAGTTCAATTTTAAACAATAATTAGGACGTGTTAAATGGTATACGACTTTTAGCTTTCATTATTATGGTCACATTGATATCAAATTTTAATACAGTACATGCTTAAGTGCTCTCATATTTACTATGTGGTCCAACTCCAACCTTTCACAATTCACATATCCATTAAAGTTAGAAATTGGGCCAGTCGAACATTATCGTATTTGAATAATCTAGCTGCACAGTTCACTGGGGGGGGGGGGGGGGGGGGGGGGGGGTTAGTTGGTTGGTTTATTTAGTTCGATTTACTTCGGTTAATTTTTTTTCTACTACAACCGAAAATCAAACCCCCATAACAAAAAACCGAACTGAATAACCCTGAGTTACATAATTTTAATTATTTATTCATTTATTTATATAAATTTTTAGCACAAAAATATTTTTAAGCTTAAAAAATGTTATATTTGTAGTATGAAAAACTTTTAATATTTTTTTTATATACATATATTAAAAGATATATATTTATTTGATTTCGGTTTTCGGTTTCATTCGGTTTTAGCAAATTCGGTTCGGTTACAAGTTCGATTAGTTTCGGTTTCGGTTTATTCGGGCATTACCCGAACAATGAACACCCCAATTTCACGTTGATAGTACGAGCACTTCATTGTTAAGATTACTGTTGATTATATGAAAGATGAGTTTGTCCCACAAAATAATGGATTATGACTTGATTATATTAAAATGGAGTACCATGTTTCACGACAAAAGAAGAGACATATGAATTCAATATTGTGATGGGTCATTCTTATTTCCGAAAACTATAGGACAAGGACAGGTTACCAACGTTGGTCTACCATTTATTTTATTTGATTCAAGTAAATCCTCAAGTCCTCAACATATTGTTAGTTACTTTAGTTTCATCAGTTATATTACATTGGGGTGATTTAGTTTATATCAATGAGTTTTTTTCTGTAAAATGGCCATTTCACGAGCCTATTAATATCAATGAGTTAATCAGTTTAGCTCATAGACAAATTAGAAAATACGAGATGCACACTTGTATTGACTACATAATGCCGTCACAATAAAAAGCCGGAGGCAAGTGGGTATGTTTGATGCTTGTTGGTGTATATAAGGCTGGGCACAGTCGAGTGAATAAAATCGGTTGGGTACCTGAAAAATCACTCCTCGACCGATATGTAGATCGGTCATCTCGAGTGTGGTTGCTGGTCACCATATCGGTCAAACGCTTCAAATTTTGAATATCGGTTGAATTTTCAACCGATTTCAAACGTATACCACTAACCACTTTTTGGCCGTTTAACATTAAAAAAAAAAAAAAAAAAAAAAAAAAAAAAAAAAAAAAAAAAAAAACTTTTTTTTTAAAAAACTTTACCAGTTTTCACATCCTATAAATACCAACCTCAAACACACTTCTAAACACATAATTTCAAACACAATTCAACCTCAAACTACTTCTCAACACAAGATTTATTATGGTTTGCCGTATCCCCATTCCGTTGAAGATATGAAAATGTACGTTAACAAACAATGCGAAGAAGATGATGTGGCTCGAAAAAAGCGCTATTATAGACGTTATCCATCTGTTTGAGCAGGCAAAGGCAGAGAAGCAACGTATGAGAGCAGACTACACGACTTGCAACGACATTACGCCTGAACGAAAAGCCGTGAACGACAAATTTTTGATGGATAAAGCCCGCAAAGACGACGACATTGCTGACAAGTTGTGGGAGTGTGTTCAACAGTTAACGAACAACATCAACACCAAAATCAATTGGAGCTATCGGGAGAACGAAAAAGATGGTGTAGGTGCATCAACTTCGACTGCCAACTTTGTTGGGGAATCTCTGCTAGACCAGGAAGATTTGGCTCGCATCGAGGAATTTTCCGGTTATCGGACTCCCTCGTATGACTTTGCATGCGGGGAGCATTCAGATTAGGATTTATAATTTATGTATTTTGTATTGTTTTTATTTTTAATATATTGTAATGTTTTTATTTTAACTATATGGCTATGCACAATGATCGGTCGAGACACTCGGTCGACCGATTGGTTGAGGAAGGTCGCCCATTGCGGGTGTTCGGTCGCCGTCGGTCGGCATTCAACAAATCCAACGACTAGGTCATTTTGTCGACGGAGTTCAAAACACACAAAATCACATTTTAATACCTTTAATGTGTGTTTTTGATTTAATAGGATGTGTGTTTTTGATTTGGTAAATTTAACGTGTGTTTTTGTTTTGCAGGTAAGAAGAAGAAGAAACATATATATGGTTCTTTATTTTTTTTTTTAATAAATAATCAATTTACATTTTAGGCCTTTGATGTATATTCTTATTGTCATTTTTATTTATAATAACTAGTAAGTTTGAATTTGTAAGGCAAAATGTTTTATTTTTGTATTTTTGAAGTTTTATTTGTAATGTTTTTAAATGTTATTTGAATTATTTATGTAATATTTTTATTATTAATGAAGTTTATATTTTTTGTTTAAAATTTTTAATATTTTTTAAAAAAATTTAGAAGGTCGCTGCTGTGGCAACTTGATCGTTTGAAGGTCGCCGGAGAAAGAAAACTGATGTGACAGGCAAAATCAAGGTCACCATTGGTCACCATTGTGCATAGCCTTAACCGGAGGACACGTGTCGGACGACAAGAGTTTCAGAAATGTTTTATACAAAACAAGGAAAATAAAGATTGCGTTCAGATCAACTGTTTCCCATCAAATTTTTTGTAAAACAGAAAATTTGCATTTGTACTTTAACAAAAGAAACTATAAAACATGCCTTTTTTTCTTGTAACCCCCACCGTTTTTTTGAGAATAAAAAACAATATCACATGAACGCATTTTTTATATTTTGTGAAAAATGAAATCTTTTTTTTTTTCTTTTCTTTTTTTTTTATAAATTTAAAGATAGAAAATTAAGAAAATTTTTCCCTACCTAAACGCACCAAGTGTCTCCACGTGTCCGAATGACAACCATCTGAAAAAACATAGATGTTGGACGACCAAATCCGAAGAAGAGCACTCTTTTACTTGGAAGATCTTTTTACCCATATCACAAACGGATTAATGATATTTCAAGCTCTGTCTTGAAGTTAATGTGGTACTTCAGCCACATTTCATTATACTTATTTTCTTTTGTGATTAATATATTTCTTTTTACCCAACAGTCCGTACTAAGGACCATGCTCGAGCCGCCTAACCCAGATATTGCGGGATATTGTTTCCCACGTGGACTAACGACTAATACCTAGACTAGGCATATATCGGCTCGCTCTATCCCTATGTTGTCAGGTACATTAGTGGGGTAGTATAAATACCTCAACATCATTCAACGTTCAACTAACTAATTTAGACACATTTACTCTCTCATTTATTACTTAGCCGTTCGGCCTACCACTATTACTTCACGCTGGAGCTTGGTCTTGGGATCAAACCAAAGGTGATGCAAACGAGCAGTAAGGAACTCGCGCGTTGCAGGGGGCTAATTTGTTGTATTTTTTTTCGGAATTGTCTTTCTATAAGCTTCTTTTAGTTCAACATTTTATATAAAATCGTACGTGAGTCAAAAGGATTGCAACATTGGGATCAATTTTATCAATGTGAATGTCATTCCAATGGTATACTTTTTTTTTATCAGGAAATCGGTAGATATTCGTTAGATGTGTGATAAATAAAGTTTATTATTTAAAAAAGGCTAATGACTTGAAAATGCATATGACTTGTCAATTTTTGTGGTTTCGTGTAGTCATATTTTTTTCTCTTAAAATACAAAGCTCTCAAATTTCGACTTTTGTGTGTATTTTGTGACCATTTCACCCTTACTTTTTTCAAATTTCAAAAGGTAAAATGGTCATTTTACATGCACAAAATACACAAAGGTCGAAATTTGAGAGCTTTGTGTTTTAGTAGCAAAAAAAAAATGACTACATGGAACCACAAAATATGACAAGTTAGACACATTTTCAAGTTATTAGCCCTTTAAAAAAACTCGTAAATAGCTAAAAGTACAGGGTGGATGTCGTAACTTTCTTTATTAAATCTATTTTAGATAAACTTTGGGGCGGTTTTTAAAATTATTAGGTAGGTTAAGGCTGTGTTTTGAAAGTTTCTTTTTTTTTTCAAAAATATATATTAAAACTTTAATATTTTTTATAAAATCACAAGTACATCAAAAGCATATCAATATTAAGCTCGTTTTATTCGTAATCTAGAGGCTTTTTCATCGGTATATATATTTTTTTTTACTAAAATGCTAAATATTTGTTAGATATTTGATAAATAAAGTTTGTTATATAAATAATTCATAAACAGTATAAAGTTTAAAGTAGTTTTCGTAACTCGTTACATAGTTTGGGGGTTGTTTTGTAAATATTTCTTTTATTAAACGAAACAAACCCATGACAATGTTTCGGCCGACTAAACTCATGACTAGAGGTGCAAAAAAATCGGTTAAAACCGGTTTTGGTTTTTCTAAAAACCGGTTTCGGTTTTGTCGGTTTTTCTGAAATTGGTTTTTTTCAGTTATAAATGTTCGGAATCGGTTTTTTTCGGTTATAAATATTCGGAATCGGTTTTTTTTGTCGGTTTTTTACTGGTTCGGTTTTTTTGGGTTATAAATGTTCGGAATCGGTTTTTTTTATCGGTTTTCTACCGGTTCGGTTATTTTTGTAATTTTACTAAAAACTTCGAACATTTATTTAATAAACTTGTTACTTATCAAACATTTAATTAAATATTACACCGGAAAAATACTAAAAAAATATAATCATAACTTTTATTTAAACAATACAATTATACAACTAAAAATGTATAAATAATAATACATTTCGAGCTTCGACATGGCCATCACCCGAAAACATATTAGTGTACTCAAGTATATCGAGCTTTTGCATTGCCATCACCCGTTATACTCAAGTCATTCAACATCAAAGTGTAAATCTTCCAAAAATTCATCTAAATCAAAATCAAAGTCTTCAAATTCACCTTCATCTAATTCGGTATTCGGAGGTGATATCCCTAAGTTAACTTCTTCTCTTGCTATAGTTTCTTCAACTTATTCTAATACCGGACCTTTCAACGATGTTACATGTTGTATCCTATTTAATCCTTCCAAATAATCTTTCAAACATACACATACTTCCACATATTCGGGGGTTAGTCTTGACCTTTTTTCCGATATAATTCTAACGCTAGTAGAAAAGGCCGATTCGGAAGCTACCGTCGAAGCTTGGACCGCTAATAAGTCACGAGCCATAGCGGATAAAATTAAAAAATGGATTTCCCTTTGTTTCCACCAAGCCAAAATGTCAAAGTTTGCAAACTCTGTGGGACTTAAAGTTATTAAAAAGTTTGTAGCCATATATTGTCCCAACTCGCTTATTGGGGCCGATGTTCATTGACGTTTTGTAGCGTCTTCACATAAACTATTATAAAGGTTTATATTAATGTCCCTTGCCATTTGAGACGATCCGGCCCGCATTTGGTCAACTATTGGGTTTTATTGACCATATTTTGTTGCATAAATTCCAAATAATTTTTTAAAATTATCGTTAAATTAAAAAATTTGGGATTCTAAATATTTGGGGTCTTGACCGTCTAACCCGAAGGATAAGTCTAAACTTTTCCGTTATTCTTGTTATTAAAAGTTCTACGCCTCCAACATTTAAACATGGATTAAGTGCGGCAGAACAAGTAAAAACTAAAGGTAAACTACCAAAATATTTTATAAATTTCTTTTTTATAACTTTAACCATTTTTCTAAATATTTGAGTAGGTGAGTTTTTTAATTCGTCTAATTTTCCATCATAGTATAAATTTTCTTTAAAACTAATGAGCTAGTTGGGTAATAAACACCCGATATTATAGTTGTTGCCTCTTTAAGAACTCGTAAAAAAAATAGTTAAATCATTTAGTCGATCCCAATCTTGGTCGTCTATCGAAACGGACTTATTTCTACTAATAAGTTGTTCATTAAAAGCGTTTAATGTCACACTGTCGTAATATATTTTCAAACATCGTGCAAGTAGAATTTCACCTAGTATTATTATCATAGCAAGGTCCTAGGGGTATTTCACCACATTCTTTACGAAAACGTATATAGTTCATTTGTCGTTTGTCGCTCGAACTATATATAGTTGCTAATAAACCCCTAAATTTACTTTTTAAACTATCACATATTTTTAATGCCGCTTGCACGGATAAATTTCTAACATGAGCAACGCAACGGAAATGAAAAAAAGCACCATCTAAAACGGGTTTTATACGTAATTTTAACAATTCTATAGCTCTAGTATTATTGGATGCATTATCTAGTGAAGTCGTAAAAACTTTATCATCTAAATTATATTCAATTAAAGTGTCATGTAATTTTTTTTTTAAATTAGATCCCGTATGAGGATAACCAAATAGTTTAAAAGAAACTTTCCGTTTCATTAATAACTAAGATTCGGGATTAAACGAATGAGTCGTAACGGCGAGATAAGAATTTTCCGTACCATGTGGTGCGGTCCAAACATCCGTAGTTATAGAAAGACTATATTTATATTCACGAAAACCATCAATAATATCTTTTTTAGCCGTTTCCAATAATTTAAAAGCATCACTTCTAAGAGTAGTACGACTTGCTTGTTGATACCGCGGGTGTAGCCTCTTTTTGATGCTCTCCGTAAGCTTGTCGTTGTCGGAGTGGTTGAATGGAAGCGCTCGTTGAATGACAAACTTCGTAAAATCAAGTCGAAGCGTATCATTATCATATATAAAATCTTGACCATCCGCACCAATATTACCTTGTGACGCATCATTTTGGCTAACCGCACTACAACCGATCTTATGAGTCCTTAGTGTAGTGTTAGACGAGGAGTTATAAAATCTCCCACATTTCTTGCAACGCGCCTTTTCCACCCCATCATTCATAATACACAAATCGTAATTAGACCAAACATCCCCTTTTCGTTGAGTTGGTTTAATTCGGTATACATCATCATTTGTGTAAACTTTTCGAGTATTGCTAGTTCCAACGGAGGGAGTAGTGGAAGCTTGATAGTTTTCCATTATAGATGGATTAGAGAAATATTTGAAATAGTAGAGTAAACATATATAGAGATTAGAGAGTGTTTTTTTATGTGTTTTCAACCATAACCCATTACATATATTTATACTACAAATCCTTGGCTTGAAATCATCAAAAAAATTCAAAAAACACAAAAAACCCTAACATAACGGCTAGTAGCCGTTAGAGGCAATTTTCAAAAAAAAAAAAAAAAAAAAAAAAAAAAAAAAAAAAGAAAAAAAAAAAAAAAACGGTTAAAACCGACGGCTAGTTTGACCCTTTATTTGACCGGTTTTTCATAAACGGCTACCTAAAAAAAAAAAAAAAAAGGCTAAAACTGGTTATTTGGAACAACCGGATAAAACCGGTTTTATAACCGGTAGGACATAAAACCGAAAACCAGTCTAACCGGTTCGGTTCGTTTTTTTTTTAAATTAGTTTCGGTTTAACTGACTGGTTAAAAAAACGGTTTTTGTTTGCGCCTCTACTCTTGACACTGTGTTGATTGCTATTTGTTGGGCCGGCCTAAGACAAACCTGTTTTGAAGCCTGAAACGACGACGTTTCATATGGGTAATATTATGTATAGTATAATAGTAATAGTAATAAAGCCATAAAAATTACTTTTAGGGGGCGTTTGGTTGGGGCAATTTGGAGGATATTGGAGGTATTTGCATTTTAATTCCCTTCAAATGCCCTGTTTGGTAACTCAAATGTGGGCATTTGAAGTAATTTAAAATTCCCCGAATTGCCAAAATGGAGAGAATCAAAATGCCTCCAAAAAGTGAGAAATTTTAATTTGCTTGAAAAAAAAAAATTTATAAACTTTTTTTCTTATTGTTTTTTTATAAACTTTTAAATAAAATATTTATTAATTTTTTTATAAACTTTTTTTATAAATTTTTTATAAACTTTTTTTATAAACTTTTTTTTTATAATTTTGTTTTATAAATTTTTTAAAACTTTTTTTTTATAAATTTCTTATAAATTTTTTATAAACTTTTTTTATAAATTTTTTATAAATTTTTTAAAACTTTTTTTTATAATTTTTTTTTTATAAATTTCTTATAAATTTTTTATAAACTTTTTTTATAAACTTTTTTCATAAATTATTTATAAACTTTTTTTTTATAAATTTTTTATAAACTTTTTTAATAAATTTTTTGTAAACTTTTTTTATAAACTTTTAAGTAGAATATTTATGAAATTTATATTAAAAAAAATATTTATAAATTTCTGTCAACCAAACATGCGAAGGTATTTTAAATTCCGGAATTTTAAATTCTCAAGATTTTAAATTTTTTAGAATTTAAAATTCCGGAATTTCAAAATACCCTAACCAAACGGCCCTTAGAGTTATAAATGTTTAACATTTTTAGGTTGTTCAATATGTGGGGTTAAAAGCAATGTGTTTATATGTTAAATTTGGCAATATACAAGGATGTCTTTTATGGTAATATTTGATGTAAATTTATCTAGTACTCTATTCGTTTTAATTTATGTGTTCAATTTTGACTTTTTGAAGTTTTTATTTTTAATTGTGACCTTAATATTATAATTAATTATTAGTTTTTTTATTTATGTGTTTTATAATACTTGATGTAAAATATATGAAATTATTAGGTTTTTAATGTATTTCATTGTTACATTTTTTAACAAGTATTATATAACACAAACAAAAATACTTAAGGTTAAAGTTGAAAAAGAAAAACTTTAAAAAGTCAAAACTGGACAAATAAATTAAGACAGAGAAGAAAGTAATCCGTTTTGCCAAACACTCAAAAAACTAATTATATGATTATTGTGATGTCAAACAGCATAATCAAATACAACTGATTATCTGATTACGCGATATCTTGTTCTAGATAAGCAATCCAAAACACCCCTAACTAGTTAAGGATTTGATAATACCCGAGACATATATGGTCGAAATAGTTCTGTTGGAAAATTATCACGCGATACGAATAATATATCCAGATTGAATTTGACTATTACCTAACAAGCACAAGGTCAAAGGTTCGATATTTGACACTTCTATAGGCACAACCGTTGAATGAATCATGTATACCCCTCACATTATGAAAAGAAAACCCATTGTGGGACGGTTCAATTCGATTTACGAGTTTTTAACCTTTTACACCAAACAAAATACCTTAAACAATAGTAGAACTGAATGAAAATGTTATACAAAGTTAAGTGTTTTTAAAATATACTTCGATATTCAATACATGCATAATAATGAGATTAGTGCTTATGAAATTAAGAAGTTTACTACGTAGTATTTTTTTTTTGGTAAAAGGGAGTAATCTTGCACCCTGGTAAATATATTAACCAAAAAATACGTTTAAGTACAATGGATATGAGTGAAATCCCATATCTCAGCCCGTTACATAGGCATAAAGCTTACATAACAGGATACTACATATTTTCTAAACAAGAAAACAAACAAAGAAACCACTACTCAAATGATAACATAGGACATAACAAAAACAAATTACTTCCTAGGTCCTTGAAGCTTGGTGCCATATGGCATTAAAGGCATCCAAATTCCCCGGAAGATCAGAAACCTGCTTCGCATAGTCATCATAGTCATAGTCATCATACTCATCTTCATACTCTTGGCCACCTCCGAATAGATTAGCAGACTCATCAAATGGGTTAGCAATCACCTCATCTTCAGAATCAGATACCACGATATCTCCCACTTTAGAAAAAGGGTTAACTCTCTTAGTAGAAGAGGCGGGCGGAATAGAAGAATCACTAGTTTTAGGAGCCACATCCGACTCCATCTCTTTCAAATCACTCACAGGGGGTTCTTGTGATGCAGTACCTGTCTTAGTAGACTTATCTTCATTAGCTTCCATTGTACGGCCAGAATCCACATCCTTGTTGGTGTCATTAGGAGGAGTGCCAAAAACATCAGTAGATTCCATATTAAGAGCATCAAACTTGTTAGATGTAGAGATCTTAGTTCCACTCGAACTAGCCACATCAGAAGCATTCTTTTTAGTGACTTCCACTTTCTTCGGTTCAGGAGGAGCCTTTTTGGGTTGATATTGAAACTGCTTACCCACAACAGGTTTAGTAAACCCTCCTTGACCCGGAATAGTAGAACCACCTTGCTTTCCATTCTTCTTATTATTGACCGTCTTGAAACCATCATTAACACGCATAGTAGGCTGAGCAGTAGGTTCAACAACTTTCGGACATTCAATAATAGTATGACCAAAAATCTTACATTTATTACAATGAGGTGGTTTCCACTCGTATTCAACCCGTATCTTCTCAATAGTCGAACCCGATCCATCAAGTAACGGTATCTCAACAGTAAGGCTGTCCCTAAGCACCTCATCCGACTTCACTTCAATCATGCATCTTGCAAAACTACTACGGCCCCACGAGTCCTTGCACATTTGGCTAGTAAAGGCATCTAACCTTTTAGGCGTGCCTATCAATGTGGCAAGGAGACTAAGGCCATCATCAGAAAACATAGCCAGAGAAACATCATGGAATTTAACCCACACCGGGATGTTGGTCAAATCCTCTTTAAGTAAGTTTGTGTTCAAGGTCCATGGTTTAAGAATAATAGGACCATTTCTAATCAACCACGGACCGTTTTCAAGCACATCATCAACACATTTCTTAGAATTGAACTTAAAGAAGAAGAACCCCTTTGCATTCATCATTATCTTTTGTATACCAAACTTAGCCCACGCATTGCGTACAAAGTAATCAACAACAGGAAAAGCAAGGCGTTGACCAAGGAAATACCCATACAAAGTATTCTCAAACCTAGTGTTCACCTCTTCAACCACTTTCATTTTAATAAGTTTTAAGTGGTTGGGTTGCTATCGACTTTGGGTTTTCTTTGTTATTTGGTTTTGATTCATACGCTTGTACCATGTGTCTGCTTAAGTTTTTACGTAATTAAACTTCATTGTATTTAAATAGACAAATAGTGAAATATCTAAGGATAAATATTGAAAAGCTATAGAATATTACTGTAAGTTTCTACAGACATAAAATAAGATGGATACGTTATCTTTTCGAAGAAAATTAGACATGTACTCTTGGAAATAAAAGAAACTGATGTAATGTCTAACAAACGAAAATGACGTAACTTTTCTACATATTTGACGTTAGTGAGACCTTGAATGATCATGGGACCATCTACCTATATGCATAATAATTATTTTGTACAACTTAATTAATATCCTAGAAAGTATTGGTACTGTTTACTCGAATAATTTTAAAAAAGATATTCGTGACGATTTTGTATGTGACACGCCTATGAAAAGTTGAAAACTATAACAACAAGATATTCTTCGATTGAATTTGACAGTTATGTTACTTGTCGGTGCAATGAACAGAAACCAAGATATAAATATAACACAATGGTAATAAAATTTGATATACAGAAAATTCTTATTTCTGTTGTGATTTACTTCACTAGGATCAAAAAACGTTTATAACTAAAAACAAAAACTTACAACTCCGATTTATACGGAAAAAGTTAAACTATTACATCATAAGTTAGTGGGTGAACGGCCGTTTAAATACGACACAAAAGCCATGAAACAATGGACAATTGTTACTATAAATAGTATAGGAAACATTGTACAATATGAAATTACGTTTCGTCTTTATCACTGTCTATATAATTATTTGGACAATTGTCGAAAAATGTATTATACTTGACAACATTTGTAATTCAGTGTAGCATCTAATCCTTTTGATTGTTCCGTGTATAAAACAAACTTTTTTTTGTTAATGTGTGTACGTTTTCACCTCCCCAGCCGGTTGCCGGTTACACCATATTGTTTTTTTTAATATACCATGGCATCGCACATCAGCTTATGCTAGCCAACTCCCCAAATAAGTCAACTCATTTCTTTTTTTAGTCAAGCAACACACGAACACAATACCTCGAGTGTCACTTTCTGTTAGGAATCAGAAATTCCATGTATTGAAGAGTCGGTCACCCCAATATTACATAGCATAAGTTAGCTCGTAGACTTGTCGTTATTTACATTACTTAGCAGGTTATTAGTTAGTTTATAGTATAGATTAGTTTGGTGTAACACCGTTGAGGAATGACGGGTCTTTACCCATTGTATACCTGATCCACAGGCCGTTAGGAGGTCGTTATTTTGTAACCTATAAATACCCTCTACCTTACAAGGTAGAGGGTTGGATGTTCACTTGGAATCTAACCTTCCATGAGTTTTCTCTTACTAGAACATTTCCCTTTCTCTCTCTAAAAACTTATATACTCTAATATTGATTATGGTTTTAATGTGTATATGAAATCCAATATTCTACAATTGGTATCAAGAGCCAAGGTTTGATCACTCATCTTTCATGCTCCTTGTTTTGGTGGATTTCATAAGGTTTTTGGTGTATTAAGGGTTTAGGAAAGTTTGATTCATTTGGACAAATTCTAGTGGTAAAGTTTGAGTTTTGCTTGTACTTTTGTGTTTAGGATCATCATATGTGGTTATGTTTTGAATTGGATGGCTTAAATCATTGTGGTTTGGTTGTTTTGGATTGATAAAGTGGTTATTTGTGAAAGAAGGACTAAGCGAGTTGTGTCTCGGACTTGTGTTTCTTCAAAGCGAGTTGCTTTGTTATTTGATGCGAGTTGGTACATGCGACTTAGCTGTTTAGCGAGTTGATATTTATGCGACTTGGGTACTAAGCGAGTTGTTTCTTTAAGCGACTTGAGATCTAAAGCGACTTAGCTATTTAGCGAGTTGTAACGTTAGCGAGTTAATTTAAGCGACTTAGTGTTCAAGCGAGTTGATTGTGTTGCGAGTTGGCTATTTAGCGACTTGATTAATTAAGCGAGTTGAGTGTGTTGCGAGTTGATGCTAATGCGACTTGGCCTTTTAGCGAGTTGACTGCTTATGCGAGTTGTGTGTTTAGCGACTTGTTCATTTAGGCTTGTTACTTCTTTGTGATACATTCTTACGGTTGTTCTTTTGGTTTAGTAAAATCCCGTGAAAGAATCAATTTCCCGGTTTAATCAAAGAATAGTAAAATCCCGTTGAATCCAACACTCATGGCTCAATCTACGGATCCAGTGATTTCTAAAGTGCTCAAACTTTATGATTTAGCAGACTGCAGACAAAACATGTACTATTCAGAATGTGTGACCTTAACAAATATTACAACTGATGATCTAAACCCATCATACCTTGAGTCCAACCCAAATGAACCCCAGCATGAATTACATGTTGAATGTAGTATTGAACCTTACTTACTGCTTCATTCCCACATATCACAAGTGCTATCCACATCCATGGATCAGACATGCAGTGCCCTTTTCCGTCAGGATTTGCCTTCATTCAAGAATACATTGTTTGATTACCTTGAACAATTGAAGAATCAGCTCACCAATGGGAAGATAATCAAAGATGATTCCATGGCCGTACTTCATATGATTCTCAAACAATTTCAGACATTCATCAATGGAGAATATTCAGCAGATTTTGATCAACATGTGACTATAATCTCCTTCAAGAAACATACCGGAATGGAAATTCATGAGTTCTCCAATATATTGATCCGATTAATGGACAACATGGAGACATACATTGAGGAAGCAGCTAAAGCAAGTGAAGCCCATGATAAATTAAATGAAGAAAGTGAACCTCCAGAGGATGCAAGTGTCAGACCAATGGATGATCAGATGTCATCTGATGTGTTGCCCGTGAATGATCAACACAATGCATCTGGTAACGTATCCAAACCATCTGAATTTGTAGATTCACATGAGTCAGATTATATTGAAATGGTTGAGACTGAGACTGTATGTTTTAAAACTAATGATGTGATTTCAAAAAGGGCATTTGAGGAACTTTCTTACAAATATTCAATTCTTGAAGAACACTGCATTTCCTTGGAAATTGCACTACAGCAAAAGGAAGAAAATTCTCTTGTTTCAAATGCATGCACAAATCCAGAATTCCCAGAATTCCGTGAGTTTTTTGAAATTAATCAGTTAAAAACTCAGATCCTAGACAAAGACTCAACCATTCGTAACCTGAAAAAACAAATGTCTGTCACTCAATTGAACATGAATGCGGATATTAATTATGATGCTTGTAATGAAATTAAGTCTAGAAATGAGAAACTAGCCATATGTGTGGCAAAATTGCTAAGAGAAAATGAATCCTTAAAGAAGAATCTTCTGGAGTGTAGGACCAAACAGATTGATAAAATCAACTCCATGACATCTGACATAGATGCCCTCAAAGACCAAGTTCAGGATACGAGTTTCATTATCGTTGCGTTAAGAAATGAGATTAGGAAAATTACAGGAAATAGAGTGAATACTAAGCTCACAAAACCATCAACTTTGGAGAAATCAACTGTTCATAATGCCACTAAACGCCCTGTAACTAGGCAACCCAATGCACTTAAGACAGAAAGAGTTAAAGCCTCAAAATCTAAGCTTGCCCCCCAAGTTGAAAATAAGGTTTTGTCGAATCCAGTCACTTCACAAAGTCACTCCAACCGTAGGAAAGACAATTCCCAGCAGATGGCTCAGAAATCTAAGATCAGGAATTTAAGGAGTTAAATGACAGACCAATCCACTAAGAAGCAATTTAATTGCAGAAGGACCAATGATCAGAACAGGAACATAACTTCATCCAACTTTGTTAGCAGTTGTTTTAAGTGGGTTCCTACTGGCAAACTCTTTAAGTTTACAGGTACCAAACGGACTTACTCACCCAGAAGTTGCCTCAGATGGATCCCCACAGGAAAAAACTTTCAAGAATGTTGAACTTAAAGAGATGTCCAGTAATAATACCTTAAGATCTGACTCTATTAATTCAAAAATAGAGAATTTACCTGTCACTAACCCACCCATTTGCAATAATGCATGTGCTACTAGTGCAAAGTGTTCTCAATCTGTTTCAGGTATTATGCTCAATTCGTTCATGAACATCATGACCTGGTTTCCATCAGAACTGAAGAATGCTCACTCTGGAATGGTAGCCTGTCAGAATTGATACACCTCGTACTCTGACTCCTGATTATCTCATTTCAGGACTCGTACTTATTTGGTTTCTTTAAAGAAAATATATATTTTAATTATTCTTTATTAATTAAAATTATTATTTTATTAAAAAAAAAATTAGAAATGTCATTTAAAATTAAAATTAAAATTAAATTAAATTAATGGTAGCTTATGTCATCGATAACATCTACGATCCTAGAAATGTCATTCAACAATGTCACAGGATTTTAGATGAAGTTCGAACAGATTAGTAATAACTCTTTCTATTCTTTTTTTTTTCTCTCATGCTCTTACTGTTGTCATCTCATAATACTTAATCAATCAATGATTTCTATTATTCTCATATCATTGATTGAGGGGGAGGAATGTGCACCTGTAGCTGAATCATTATGCATGCTTTATTTGAGTAAGTTGGTTGTTGCATACTATGTGGGGAGGATTGTGTTTGAGTAATTTAAGTTGAGTATGGTGATATATTGGTATGATATGCGAGTTTCCTTGCTGTTATATGCGAGTTGCTATTATATATTAAGCGAGTTACTATGAATGCGAGTTAGTTGAGGGACCAAAAGTGTTATTTTCTATATCTGTGTACCTTTTATGCAAGTTGCAGTTACAAAGTAGAGGGACTTATTGTGTCAACTCGCTTAAAGTACCTCATATGTATGCGTGCGAGGTCATGGTCAAACCAAATTTAGTAATCTGGTCAAAAACACGCATTAACATATCTCTCTCCCAACCTTCATTTAAGCGAGTTGCTATTCAAGATAGTGTGATTTCTCCCTCGTCTCTCATCTTAATCGATTGTTTGGACTTTAGGTTTGTATGTTTGTGTTTAATTGTTATTGTTTATAGCGTAGATACTCTCATTTAATGATATCTCATACTTTGCCTATGTCTGATATAACTCTTGATGATGCACATAGAGGATTTGTTACGAGTAGGATTAAGATTTGCCATTTGGTTTGAATAGAGGATTTAGGATTTTCAATCTTTGTATGTTTTTGACTATGGGTTAAACATATAGTTGTGGTCTCGTGATATTAAGTGATGTTTCACATGCTAAGTTTTTAATTGCGAGTTAGATTGGTTTCTTGAATGCGAGTTGGGCTGATAATTTGTTAATGATATACTTGTATGCGTGTTGGTACTAACTGTGTGTTAAAACGAGTTGCTATATGCGAGTTGCAATGTTATTTATGCGTGTGGTCTTCCCTATGCAGTATGTCTAGATTCAATGTATCTTATGCGAGTTGCCAAATGCGAGTTGCCATATGCGACTTGCTTCTTGTCTACAATGCGAGTTAGCAGATATGTTGACCATCCACTGTTTGACCAAAGCGTGTTAACTCATGCGAGTTGCCATATGCGACTTGTTTCATACTTTGTAATGTATGCGAGTTAACTATGCTAACATCTGTCATCATATGCGAGTTGCCATATGCGACTTGCTTCATGTCTGTAATGCGAGTTGTCATATATGCGACTTGTTTTATATTATATGCGAGTTGACTGTGATTATTGAATGTTGCGAGTTACTTTGGTGTCTATGCATGTTAACTGATTCTAGTGGTCATATTATGTGTTCCTCATTCATCATTTTGTATGCACGTTGGTAACATGCTGTCACTTATGTGTAGTGTGTTATGTGAGTTGCTCTAATGTTAATTCCAATGCTAATTATAGTTTGTGTATAATTCGCCTTTGGTATTAACTACTCTTTATGACTTCTCCAAAATAACATGCTACACTCATAAGTTTCTGCATGCTAATCACGTTTTATTTGCTACTTCCTGATCTCCATATACGCCATATCTGCAACTTACCCTAACAGTCTTTCTGGATATGGTCTATGTTGTCTATGTAACATTCAGGTCTCAATGGCTGACATCACATCTTCTGAGGTTCAGGATGCATCTGCACAAAATGTCATTCCGACTGATGAAGAGTTAGTTCCTCGTGCTGAATGGGTACCAATTGCTAAGAGCAACTGCTTCTTAGATGTTGACAGAGGGCAACATAACCCTACTTACCGTCTAGCTGTCGATATCTTGAAGGACACCAACTTCTTTAATGCACTAACCAAGCGGTGTCCTATCCCATCCATCTATCTTTAGCAATTATGGAAAACTGTTTCTTGGGAAAAGATTTCTGCTTCATACTCGTGTATGCTTGAAGACAAATGGTATAACATATCAGTAGAAACCCTCAGGGATGCTCTTCAAATCACACCAAGAAGCCCCTCAAACAAATTCATCTCCCCACCTTCCATTCATGATATCTTAAACTTTGTCGTCGAGTTGGGGTACCCGGAGAAAATAACCAAGATCTCTTCACTCATCAATGCAGAAATATATCAACCATGGAGATCAATTGTCACAATCCTCAACCTGTGCCTAACCGGTAAAACTTCAGGGACAGACAGAGTTCGAGCTCCCATTATGCAGATACTGTGGGGAATTATCAAAAGAAAAAATGTTGACTTTGCTGAACTTATCTGGGAAGAATTCACCTTGTCCTTGGATACATTTATCTCTGACAGAATCAACTCTGAGAATAAAGTCAAAGGAAGAAAAAGTCTTGGTAAAAGAGTGATTCCCAGCATCAGATTTTCAAAACTAATTATCCATCATTTGCTACAGACACACCAAATCAACTCACGTAGCGAATCTGCCCTGCATGAAGCCAGTGATGAATTCGTTCTTGGCAACCTTAAATATAGTGCCAAAGGACATGTCGGGGAGATTTTTGGTATGTCAGTTCCTGAAACTCTGCTTAGTGACAGAATTAAGAATGCAGATTACTTCAAGAGTTATGTAAAGAAAGCATCCGCTAATACAGTTGAGATCCCAAAGTCCTCTTCCAAATCTAAGCCATCTCAAACCTCATACTCAAGCCTTCCCAAGAAAAACAAGAGGCCTGGCAACTCAGTATCTGATGTCTCTCCATCACAACAGCTAAAGAGAAGAAAAAAGGTAGCTGGTAAGGGAAATGATGAAGGAACTAAGGTTACTGAAAAAGTAACAGAATTGATTGATGAAGACGAAGCAGCATATCGTCAAGGAATTCAGCAAAGTCTTGACAGCCTAAACGAGTCTCAGAGACCACCAGTAGGAGGTGTCACTATAAGAGAACATGTGTCAGCACCTCATCAAATCAATCCTGTCACACAAGACAAAGGTAAATGAGTTGCTGGAGGAGAAGCAGAACAAGCCGCACACATGCTACTAAATATCTCTTCACCACCTCCTAAAACAACGACCCGGTTTATTCTCAAGAAAAGAGATGTCGTACCTTCACCTTCACAAGTGCAAACTGGAATGGACACTAATGAGGCAGAAAGACCAGTTGAATCTCCCGCGTCCAGTGATGCACAAGAAGATAATCAGGAGACTCCTTTTACCACAGAGACCCCAGTTTTTAAGTCAGCAAGTGAGAAAAATGATTCACTGGAGAACGTTGAGCCTGGATCTGAAACACTCAAGCATCTTGAAGAAACAAACGTATCTACTGGATCACTTTCCTCACTCAAAAATCTTGATACTGACCCTACATACGGGGACCAATTCTTGAAAGACGGTCCCTCTGACATCGAATCAGATAAGCAAACGAATGAAAAGGAAGAAGTTCAGTCCATGTTCTCTGTCACTATACATCAAGATACTTCTTCGATTCCTCCGATGTCTGCACCAAAGGTCTCCACTGCTGTGTCATCCCCAGCAATCACACCAACACTCGAACCTGTTATTACAACTGCACTTCCACATCCCAATCCCACTAATGAGTTAATACAAGCTGTCTCGATCAGTGATCCTATCACCCCTCCTGTCTCACCACCTCGTGCATCACCAACTCCTTCTAGAACAACAGAGGAATTGCTTGAAGAGGCCAGGTCACGCATTACAACAATTGAGAAGCACTTTCCTATTGCTGTCAGCAACCTTGATAGTCGTATCAAGAAACTGGAGAATCTAAATCTCAATGAAATCGTAACAGAGGCAATTGAAGCAGATATTAAAGATGCGGTTGAATGGGCAATGAAGGCTCCCTTGCTACAACGATTCAAAGATCTGCCAATCTCTGACATGAGATCAGTTCTCTCTGAGAAAATGTATGAGGAAGGTGAGTACAAGCACAGTACACACAAGAAGTTATATGAGGCACTCGATGAATCTATGAAGTATGATGATTATGAGCGGTTTGTTGCTGATAATCGTGAAAAGAAGTCAAAGAAGAAAAGAAGATCTGCTCCAATGGACTCAAAAGATATGTCAGGAGGTCCCAAGCCACCACCACCACCTCCTACAGGAGGTGCTGGCACATCTGGAGTTGGGGGGTCCTCAGGAACAACCAGTTCTCACAATGTAAGCCCACCATCACCACCTCCAACCACTCAGAAAAAAACAAGTACCTCAAGTGGTCAAAAACATCATAATATGTCTACCGAAAGAACCACTGTCAATTACCGGTTTACACCAACCATCCCTACTATTCCAGAAGAGCAAATGATGAATGAAGAATCTTTTGTTGCTCAAGAATCTGATTCTGAAGATGATGATGCTTCTACCAAGCACATCCCAAAAATTACAAAAGATGAAGATTGGTTGGATGCCTATATTGAAGGAAGACGAATCAAAACGGCTAGAACTACACCTTCAGAGGATGTTACTCAAAGTTGGCTTACTCAAGATAAACCTCAAACTCCTGAGCCTTCATGGTCTATTCCCGAGTCTGATTCAACTAATCCAGCAAACAATTGGGCTTCAAATATCATTTCCAACTATGAAGCTCCGGCAGAAGACTCTCTTCTTCACTTCACAGGGGATATGGGGAGCTTTATAAAGTGGTTCTGTGAGAAGAAGGAAATCACATCTATCACCCCTAAAGATCTTGAAGGTCCAGCTTATGAAATAGTTAAAGTCTTCCACTCGGATGCTAATCAGCTCCAATATCAAATGGAGGAATGCTATAGAATGTTGAATGATCAAGTTGGTGAACAGATCAATAGGTTTGATGTGAACAACCCTCTTCCTCTCGGCGGTGAACCTGGATTTATGACTATTCAGGCAGAATTCTTCTTTAACCATGATCTGGACTATCTCTGTGGACATTCTTCTGAAAGAAGACCTGCTCTATCAATTTCTAAGATGAAGGCAGCTACCTACAATGATCAAGGTCTCGAACAGTTGGTTCCAGATCAATTCTGGGCAGACAAAGAGCACCAATACGACATTGCCGCTTCATATGGGATCTCTCATTGGTGGTTCAAGAAGAAGGAATCCTACATCAAAAGACATAGTGCCGAGAAGAGACGCAGAGCTGTTCGTTCAGAACTGCGTATTCTTAGTGTTATTGGTGTAGAGATCTTCCCTATCTACGCGTATGATTACCTGAAGAAGATTGTTCTTCGAAGAGCTGAATTGAAAGAGCACATCATAGAAGAGAATGACTTCAAACATCTGATGCCAAATGACTTTGAAGATCTATATCTTTTGAACCTCCAAGGTCACCTCGATCATCTTCCTTCTCGTGAGAAGAAGGCTCTCTCGGCTGCTGTCAATCTCTGGATCAGAGGCTTGGTCATTCGACTAAGAGTTGGAGACTTTCAATTGGGAATAGAAAGTTACCAAACTCGAGTCAATCTTACAAGACCAAAATGGGAAGCCAATGGACATGAATTCCGCCACGAATATATAGTGATTGACAACCCTAGAGCAGTCATCTTCACTGACAGATACGGGTCAAGGATGTTAATGAGATTGCGTGAGTTATACAAATTCAGTGATGGCACACTTAGGATGGTTGAAGAAGAGTTAAACTCCAGGGTGAAAGACATCAAAATTAATATGAAGCCGGGGAACAAAATGAAATTCTGGTCTGATGAGGATGTAAAGAGGTGTGAAGGGTTTATTGCTGCAATATTGAAGACTAGAATGATCTATCGCAACCTTGAAAGCTTTGTGGGTGGAAGACTTCGTGCTGGTCATTACAAACTACTTCAAAGGACTGAGTGAAGACATCTTCCGAATGTAGTTTATGTTTTGTATTGCTTACAATTGTATAAAATGTGTAACTATGTGGTGTACAAACTATGAACAACTATAATGCATGTAATAGTGGTTGGTTATGTTTTGTGGTTTCCCTTTTTGTCTATAAAGGGAACTTCAGTGTCGTCCACTTCTGATCATATAAAATTGGACACATTTTTCTCCAACAAACGTTTTGTGTCATACATATTTAAATCACTTGAGATCCAAAATCTCAAAGGATTTGAAATTTTTGATCGGGGGAGAAAATGTGATATAAATATGAAAGATGCGATAAGATGACCATTTTAAGTACATACGGCTCTCTAATATGTGCTAAACAATTTTTGAATCTCGAAGCATATATTAAGGGGGAGCATTTCAAAAACTAATTCAAACCTTCAGGGTACAAAGTTTTCCATGCTTTTATATAAGGTACCTAGATTGTGTGTTAAATGGTTTCTAAATGTTTGGTGATTTTGGCTGTACTTCAAAGTACTTTCCCCTAGTATGTGCAAAAAATCCTTTTCAAACCTTGATGCACATATTGAGGGGGAGCAAAATTGTGAAAATCTCATCCTTCCCGAAAATGCTTTATCTACTTGATTCGATTAGGGGAGTGATGTTGATATCTTTTAGAAAATGATAATCAAAGAAGTTAATTCTTCCTCTTGCCTCCATGTGCAAAATGATTTCAAACATTTGATCCACATGTTAAGGGGGAGCACTTGTTCTAAAAATATCAACAGTACAGGTACAAAATGTTTTGATAATATATCACCAGTATCTGGACTGATTTTCAAATGATTTTCAATTGGTTCCAAATGGCAGATGAACAATACCGAATAGACCGACCTACTTTACATTATGTACGGTGATATAAGGATGATAAGGTTAGGTATGTGTTCCCATGATCCGCCAGAACCGGAGGGATCTACCCAGGAACTATCCACTAGTTAGTGTAGAGTTCTTAGGTATGATGATAAAAGGAGAAAAATGAGATATAGGAAGAGTGCGGACTGAGATAGAGCTAGTACTGGAACAAACCCAACAAAGTTCTAGCTATGAAGTCTCGGTAAGCACTGAAGGGGTTGAAGAATTAAAAAGAATTGAATGAGAAAAGGGTGAAAACAAATAGCCCTCCATTTATTCAACCTTAGGGCAGAAACCGGGTTCAATTCATATGCTACTGATGGTAACATCGGTATTGAAGACAAGACGTCATGGACCTAGTGACGCACTGCACTTCAACTTTCCAAACCACTCAAGTTCCTCTTAAAAGGACTTGTTTCATTCTCACGGGGAACCGACATTATCTATCGACTTTCTCTTAGAGATTGTTGATATTGAAGAAGGAGACCCCCTCCCTAGTCTCCGGCACATGATCCAAATATGCACAAATTGAGTCTAGAGCCACGAGATCATCAATAAATCTCATTAGGACACTTTAAATGAAGACTCTCTGTTTCACACAATGTGGAAAAAGAGATTATATCTTGAGTCCTACGCATTATCCTTGTGGTTTTGCCAGAACATCCGAGTGATATGTGAACATATTCACAGTGAAGATGGAAAACCCTCTGGAGCCAACATCAAACAAGCTCCTGGTAGGTGGCATGTGAGATCTTTTATATAGATCAACCATGTGACAACTGAACAGAAACAATGGAGAGATTCAATCTTTTGAATCAATCCTGGTTCAGGTTATGGATTGACGGATACCTTTGAAAAACCGGTCTTTGTGCTTAAAAACTCTTTTCTTTAGCACATTGACCGTGTTCGAATATTTCAAATCAAAAGGTGTTTTATGATTGATAATTGATTTTCATTAAAACCTTCGTTGTATTGCAAAAAACAATCTCTATTGAGCAATACACGATTTTTTTTCAAATCACTTTTCATCAATCAGTGGACTTAAATTCGCTGATTCACTCACTCCGTGTTGTCTTCTTTGAGATGTTCCGGTTTGAGAACAGCTAAAGCAGCTGCGAAACCCTGTCAAGGAAATTCTTCGAAATCTTACCTGATCACAGGCAGTACTTGTATTGATCAACGGGGAACCGTGGGCCGTGTACCTCAATTCAACGAAAGTGATCAAAGACACTTTCGTGTGCTTTATTGCTAACTGTTTTATGCAGGTACATCCTACGTTTGCAGCTGATCAGAATGAAGCGGTCAATCCATAGCCGCATGCTCACACTACACATTCATCTCAAAAGAAATCATGATAAGTGCATCAATGACTCTGATATTTTCACTCCATGCTTCTGCTACGCTGCTGCCAATATCATGATTTATCGAAAGCTTCCGCTACTTTGATGAGAAGATATCATGATCTAGAATGTGAGCATGTCGGTCCGAATGTCACAACATCACATAATATCAACACCACAAAGGAAGTGTCAGAGATTTAATATGGCTGATGATCTTAAAGCTGGCTCAAAACTCATTATCATGTGGATCAGCTCCATAACCTCCACGAAATATGCTTTGAAGATGAACATTGATGTATTCACCACAGAATCACAGAATATGAATCCTTTAATGAAGCAATGTCTACGAGCTCAAGAACAAAGTCAAGAATAGAATGCTATAATTCAAAATGCACAACATGAGGTGACCTCCCTTAGGGGGAGATTGTTAGGAATCAGAAATTCCATGTATTGAAGAGTCGGTCACCCCAATATTACATAGCATAAGTTAGCTCGTAGACTTGTCGTTATTTACATTACTTAGCAAGTTATTAGTTAGTTTATAGTATAGATTAGTTTGGTGTAACACAGTGGAGGAAGGACGGGTCTTTACCCATTGTATACCTGATCCACAGGCCGTCAGGAGGTCGTTATTTTGTAACCTATAAATACCCTCTACCTTACAAGGTAGAGGGTTGGATGTTCACTTGGAATCTAACCTTCCATGAGTTTTCTCTTACTAGAACATTTCCCTTTCTCTCTCTAAAAACTTATATACTCTAATATTGATTATGGTTTTAATGTGTATATGAAATCCAATATTCTACAATTGGTATCAAGAGCCAAGGTTTGATTACTCATCTTTTATGCTCCTTGTTTTGGTGGATTTTATAAGGTTTTTGGTGTATTAAGGGTTTAGGAGAGTTTGATTCATTTGGACAAATTCTAGTGGTAAAGTTTGAATTTTGCTTGTACTTTTGTGTTTAGGATCATCATATGTGGTTATGTTTTGAATTGGATGGCTTAAATCATTGTGGTTTGGTTGTTTTGGATTGATAAAGTGGTTATTTGTGAAAGAAGGACTAAGCGAGTTGTGTCTCGGACTTGTGTTTCTTCAAAGCGAGTTGCTTTGTTATTTGATGCGAGTTGGTACATGTGACTTAGCTGTTTAGCGAGTTGATATTTATGCGACTTGGGTACTAAGCGAGTTGTTTTTTTAAGCGACTTGAGATCTAAAGCGACTTAGCTATTTAGCGAGTTGTAACGTTAGCGAGTTAATTGATGAGTGTGTAAATACTCATCATTTTTAGTCAAATCTGAACTGCAAAACGTTTAAAAATGCTCAGAAATGCATCAAAATACTGAAAATATTCCAAAATTGCATTTTATATGTTTCAGATGCAAAATGTTTAAAATCAGATGAAAAATGAGCAAAGTTTGCATAATTGGCAGTTTCAGTCCCCCAAGTTTCTAAAATTGTCAAAAATAGTCCCTGAGTCAAAATTTCAAAAGAAAAGTCACCAAAGGTCCTTTTTAAATCATAACTTGTCAAATTTAGTCCTTTGGTGAAAAATGTCAAAAGTTTGAGAAAATTACAAGAATGGTCCTTCAAGTTTGAAATTTGGCAGAAATGGCCCCTGGAAAATTGGAAAATGACAGATTTGGTCCCTGTACTTTTGAAGCTTGTCAGTATTAGTCCCTTGGAACAAATTTGCAGAAATGGCAGCATTGGTCCCTTAACTTTCAGATTTTACAAACTAGTCCTTGTATTTTATAAGCCCTTATACCACTTTTGGACCTGCCACTATACTTGTGACCCCCTGTCATTTTGAATTATGAACCCCCCCTTTATTACTAATACCCAGTCAAACACTGGTCAAAAACCCCTACCCGCCTTTTTCAACATCTTTCCCAACACTAGCCCTGCAACACCAAACCAACACCATCCCCCCTCCTCACCTTTTCTCCTCCATGTCCCCCCACCTCCACACAACTCAAAAGGGCATTTAATGCTTCCCTACTCCCACACTCAACCCACAACTGTCAAAAACCCTTTTCCCGCCAAAAATACAATGGAGGGCCAAGATTCACTTAACTCATCCTATGGCCTCAAACACAGCTGGGATATGTTCAGAGAGGAAAGAGAAAGCATGGGGAGCTATAAAAGGAAGGGAAGAAAGAAGAAAAAGAGTTAGCTAGTTTTATTTTTTTTCTCTTTAATGTCGTTTTTTAATAAAATGTTTTAGTTTAAGAAAAATGTTGTAGTTTCAAGTTAAATTATCTTAAAGTAAGTTATTCTAGTGTATTAAGATCAGTTTCAAGTGTTAATTCCAGTGGTGTTAAAGATTCATGTTTTAAAGTTCCCATACTTAAGCTGCTAAGAGCTTATTTTATCATTCAAATCAGCTCAATTAAGCTTATCAAAGCTTTTTGTGAGCTTAAACATCATTTTCAAACATATTTGTCTCATGGTCAACAAAAGTCAACTGAAGAGATTGATTTGGATATTGTGATGAAATTGGGTGATGCAGGACTTGGATTTGGATTAGAGATGGTTTAGTATAGTGGTTTTTGGGTTTGGTTTTAGCTTGTACACCAGCTGGACCTAAGTGAGTTTATATTTCACTTTTCATTTCAAGGCAATTTGCAGTTTTTGCTTATCTGTTTATCTGTGGTTCTTATTAGTTTAAATATGTTTATTTAGTTGTATTAGACATGATTAAGCTCAGTGTGATCATTGGTACAAGCTAGTGTAGTGTTTCTATCATTTTAGTTGCTAATCAGTTATATAAAGGGTGTTTGGTTGAATGCTTGAATCTGTGTTAGAGGTTAGTAACATGGATTAGACTAGTTGCTGTAGGTTTGAGATGGTCATTTGATCTCACATCTGTCTTTGTTTGGGAGCCTTTTGCATCTATAGTCAAAATTGCATTGTATCTGTCCTTACTCTCAATACCGTTGGAATCAGTTTATGAAATCATTGCATATAGGTTTAATACCAGTAGAGGTAGCTTGCTTAAGTTTATTCACATCTTATTTCATCCATATCAGCTCTACATTTGCTCTTAAATTTCATTTTGGTCAAACTAGTCATTGTTCTTCAAAAGTCAACTTATGTCAAAAGCTGTTTTGTGAAGAAAGTGCAGGCCTTGCACTATCTTCATTTCAGCTAACTAGGGTCTAAGATTTGGCAAATTTGCAGTTGGCCAGGTGGTCTTTAAGACCACTTATCTGGTTTTCTTATTTGCTTATTGGATAAGTAGTTAAATAAGCTCAAACTAGGTCCATGTTTACTGTTCTGCATCAGCAGCTTGCACTGTCCATTTAGCCACTTTTGTTTTGGCCTGTAACTTCTTCATTAAAGGTCCTTCTAAGCTGTAATTTTGAGCATATGATCTCTGGTTGGTGGGCTTTAGGACCACACTTTTAGTTTTCCCTGTTGCTTATTGAATAAGTTGTTGCATAAGCTTAAAGTAGGGTCCAATTTCCTGTTTTGCTTATTGAGCAGTTAGATTAAATCATAGGTAGCATGCTTTTTAGCAGTTAGGACTAGCTTCAATTGGTTGCCTTAGAGTAGTTATAGTATAGCTTAGCTTGTGTATCAGTTTGGTAGCCTTTGGATTCCATTTGCTTATTCAAGTGCTTATTTCAATAAGCACTTCCTCATCAGTTTCAATATCTTGCACATAACCCCATGTTTTTCTAATTTTCCTAGCTTCCTAATATTATTTTAGAGTTTTCCTAAAATTTTCAGATTTTTCTAAGTTGTTTTGCTATTTTTCTTAATTTAAATTAGTTTTTAAGACTTTTTAATTAGCATTAAATACAAAAAATTAAGAAAAGGTTCAAAAAAATAATTTTTCATTTTTCTTAAGTTAAGATAAATATAAAAAGCCAAAAAAATATTTTTCCATATTTTTCTTAGTTAAATTTGTATTTTTAAATAATTTAATTAGTTTTTAATAGTTTTTAATTCCTAGAAAATTCAATAATAATCATAAAAATACAAAAATAGTTTTGAAAAGTCTCTTTTGATATTTTAGATTTTTCTAAGTCTTAATTTTATTTTTCTAGCTTTATTTCCTAATTTCTTGTATTTTAGGCTATTATTTATTAGTTAAAAATAGTTTTTAATTAATAATAATTAGAATAATAGTTGTAAAAATAATTTTCTTTTTCTATAAATTTTCTTTTATCATTAGGTTTGTAAAAATGTCATTTTCATATTTTTAGGACTTTTCTTTCTTAGATCTCACTTTTTATTTCGTACGTTTACGTAATTTTATTTTAAACGTAAGTTTTAAGTTTTTAGTTTTAAACGTTCATCAATTTTAAAAAAAGTGATAGCGTTTATTTAATAGATTTTATCTTTTTAATTTCCTTTTAATTTGCATTTTAGCCCTTGTAGTTTATGTCCTTCTCCTTAGTTATAATAATTCACAATCTCCTTTTCCGTTCAAATCTCCCGATCACTTTACGTTTGATAATCCATTGCATAGCTCGCTGGGACATAACGACCCGGGGAAACACTATACTCCTCAGATCTTCATTGAGTTCGTGCTTAGGCAGTTTTAAGCTTATTACGGTCTGACATTCACAAGTGGCAGGCTTGAGTGATTTAGCTTGACTGTTTGGCACGCATCAAATTTTTGGCGCCGCTGCCGGGGAGCTGTGCTGATTATCTTCCGTCTAGCAGATTAGTGATTTGGATATTCACTCCTTGTTTATACCATCTGTACGTGTTTATATTTTCTTTTTCAAAAATCCAAAAAGATTTTCATTCTTTGTTTTTGCAAAATGTTTATCCAAAAATCCAAAAATATCCATCTTTACCCTCTCACATCTTTGATTCTTCATCCCTACCCCTCTGAAAACCTTTGATTCTTTCTATGTCTTATCCTCACCCTCTTGGTTGTCAATGGTGTGGTGGTCCTTATAATGGTGGCAATTACCCCAGTTGTGGCATGGTGGAGTCAGGAAACGGGTCTGTCTATAACCAAGATCCCTATTCTTACCATAACACAACTGATTTATTCCATCAGCTACCACACTGTGAGACTCAGCAGTTTTACTGTTGTGAGTACTGTGGTGGTTCACACTCCAGTTCTGATTGTCAATCGGGAAACACGCTTGTCTATGAGCAGGTTCCTGATAACAATTATGACTACAACTCATGTGACTCACAGCCACATCAGTTTTACTGTTGTGAGTATTGTGGAGGTCCTCACTTTAGCTCTGATTGTCAAACAAGGGATCCATTTCCTTGTAACAATTACGACTCTTCGTATCATGACCAACCTCTACAATACCAAATGAATCAGGCACCACCTCAGCCTGATCCACTTCCTCAAAATCTTCTCCTTGATCTTTTGGATTTAGTGAAAGATTTGAAGGAATGTAGACATTCCCAAGATAATCCAAAATCCATGGAAGAATTGTTAGCTGAAGAGCAGGCTGCTAAATTAAATTCCAAAATTGCGTTTGAAAAATCTATTAAGGAATCAATTGCAAAAGAAAAAGCAGCCAGATCTAGCTCTCAATTTCGTTTCATTCCTGATGACAGTGATGATGAGGATACACTTGATATCCTTCAATTTTATAAAAATTCATCAAGTTCATCAAATGATATCCCAGCAGTTGAGATTCACTCTCAAACAACTGCTATCACACCCAAAGCTCCCACTCACTCTCTGAACATGGGGGATGAGCATCTTGACACTGTTCCTGAAAAGGAATCGGACGAATTCATAAAGTCTAGTGTTGAGGACCTTGTCCCAATCCCGAGAGAGTCACAGGGAACTTCTGATCATATGTGTGATTCTCTTTCCCCTCTTGAGTGTTCAAATGATCAATTTGAAACTTTTTCCGATTTTAGCGACGATTGTGCTTCCTTTGGAAACATCGAGTACGTTGAGGCATCACTTCCACAATCTGATGCTGATCCCCTTCTTGAGGAGTTCTCCGGTGAACTCACTCACATCAATCCACTCTTTGATTTCGAAGCCGATCTGGGAGAGACTGAAAATCTCACTGATAATGATCGTTCACTCACTTCTTTTCCCATCAGTCCAATAGAGAATGTTGATCACTTTGTTCCCGAAACATTCAAAGCTACTTTCACTAATCCTCTATTTGAATTCGACTCTGAATTCACTTCAATTTCTGAGAATCCACTGTTTGATACTCAGACCGAGGATAGTGATGAGCCCACAATGGAACAAGAGTTCACAACATCACTTCATGTGAATGATTCTCTTCATGAAGAGTTCTCCGGCGAACTCTCTCATGACATATCTCCTCCGGAACATGATCATTTCTATTTTGATCTTGAGGATGATATTAGCTTGGAGGAAGGTGTACTCTATCATACGAGTTTGCTTATTAATGATACTACCTTCACCCTTCCTCCCGATACGTCTGCATTTGAGGATGAGGAATGGATCTTGATTGTTATCAAGACCTTTCTTCCTTTCCTCAAATATCTTGTGATTTCCCTTCATCTTCACTCCTTCGGGAATGAAGACACTATCTTTGACCCCGGCATTTTCATTTATCATTTTTGAGCCGGTTCTATGTATATCTCATCGGTGTGGAACTTTCACGTGCTTCAAATGTTGTCCAAACATCTTGAATGAAAGTCCGATGGAGATTGTTTCTTCCACTTTGCTTCCCCATGAACAAATGAATTCGGGGTCGAGTCAAGCTAGCGACTCGGTAATCAAAAACAGTAGCTAAACATGGGTTTTCACCCGTGTGTACCACCCTAGTGTGGGGGGGTTGGCCCACATGTTATATATATATATCTAAAAAAAAAAAAAAAAAAAAAAAAAAAAAAAAAAAAACCTTTATATAAATGGCCGTAGTATTTCCCTTTTACGTTCTTTGTTTCAACATAACCGCCGGTACTTTGAATATTGAGGGCAATATTCATTTCTAGTGTGTGGGGGAATTCTCACGAATTTTATTATATAATTCCCCCGTTTATGGCCAAAATTTTTTTTTGGAGTAAGTGTTCTACACTTACTCATTTGGTTATCAGTCCACCTTGTCTAATAAACAAAAGGATTGGCTAATCCAGGAGCAAACGGCTCTTGGTAAAGATATCTCAAATCCGTTGACGGCTTGCAATTTGCCCAAACTTGTATGGTATTCAGCTCACCATATCCTTAAAAGTGAAGAGTTGGCTAGCCCGCAACTTTATGGCTTGTGGTAAAGGCAGTGGAAAAACCATAATTGGTAATCGACTCACCAAAGATAATATTGATAATTTATCTAAGAGTTGGCTAGTCCAGAAGCAAACGGCTTCTGGTAAAGACAAATCAAATCCGTTGGAAGCTGGTGGTTTGCTCAAAATCACATGGTTATCGGTGTACCATGGTTCTTACTTGAACTAAAACATTTGGCTACTCCAGAAGTAATGGCTTTTGGTAAAGAGATTCAAATCCATTAAGTTTTCTCAAAAGATTGCTAGGGACTAGCAATAGTTTAGTGTGGGGGATTGATGAGTGTGTAAATACTCATCATTTTTAGTCAAATCTGAACTGCAAAACGTTTAAAAATGCTCAGAAATGCATCAAAATACTGAAAATATTCCAAAATTGCATTTTATATGTTGCAGATGCAAAATGTTTAAAATCAGATGAAAAATGAGCAAAGTTTGCATAATTGGCAGTTTCAGTCCCCCAAGTTTCTAAAATTGTCAAAAATAGACCCTGAGTCAAAATTTCAAAAGAAAAGTCACCAAAGGTCCTTTTTAAATCATAACTTGTCAAATTTAGTCCTTTGGTGAAAAATGTCAAAAGTTTGAGAAAATTACAAGAATGGTCCTTCAAGTTTGAAATTTGGCAGAAATGGCCCCTGGAAAATTGGAAAATGACAGATTTGGTCCCTGTACTTTTGAAGCTTGTCAGTATTAGTCCCTTGGAACAAATTTGCAGAAATGGCAGCATTGGTCCCTTAACTTTCAGATTTTACAAACTAGTCCTTGTATTTTATAAGCCCTTATACCACTTTTGGACCTGCCACTATACTTGTGACCCCCTGTCATTTTGAATTATGAACCCCCCCTTTATTACTAATACCCAGTCAAACACTGGTCAAAAACCCCTACCCGCCTTTTTCAACATCTTTCCCAACACTAGCCCTGCAACACCAAACCAACACCATCCCCCCTCCTCACCTTTTCTCCTCCATGTCCCCCCACCTCCACACAACTCAAAAGGGCATTTAATGCTTCCCTACTCCCACACTCAACCCACAACTGTCAAAAACCCTTTTCCCGCCAAAAATACAATGGAGGGCCAAGATTCACTTAACTCATCCTATGGCCTCAAACACAGCTGGGATATGTTCAGAGAGGAAAGAGAAAGCATGGGGAGCTATAAAAGGAAGGGAAGAAAGAAGAAAAAGAGTTAGCTAGTTTTATTTTTTTTCTCTTTAATGTCGTTTTTTAATAAAATGTTTTAGTTTAAGAAAAATGTTGTAGTTTCAAGTTAAATTATCTTAAAGTAAGTTATTCTAGTGTATTAAGATCAGTTTCAAGTGTTAATTCCAGTGGTGTTAAAGATTCATGTTTTAAAGTTCCCATACTTAAGCTGCTAAGAGCTTATTTTATCATTCAAATCAGCTCAATTAAGCTTATCAAAGCTTTTTGTGAGCTTAAACATCATTTTCAAACATATTTGTCTCATGGTCAACAAAAGTCAACTGAAGAGATTGATTTGGATATTGTGATGAAATTGGGTGATGCAGGACTTGGATTTGGATTAGAGATGGTTTAGTATAGTGGTTTTTGGGTTTGGTTTTAGCTTGTACACCAGCTGGACCTAAGTGAGTTTATATTTCACTTTTCATTTCAAGGCAATTTGCAGTTTTTGCTTATCTGTTTATCTGTGGTTCTTATTAGTTTAAATATGTTTATTTAGTTGTATTAGACATGATTAAGCTCAGTGTGATCATTGGTACAAGCTAGTGTAGTGTTTCTATCATTTTAGTTGCTAATCAGTTATATAAAGGGTGTTTGGTTGAATGCTTGAATCTGTGTTAGAGGTTAGTAACATGGATTAGACTAGTTGCTGTAGGTTTGAGATGGTCATTTGATCTCACATCTGTCTTTGTTTGGGAGCCTTTTGCATCTATAGTCAAAATTGCATTGTATATTCCTTACTCTCAATACCGTTGGAATCAGTTTATGAAATCATTGCATATAGGTTTAATACCAGTAGAGGTAGCTTGCTTAAGTTTATTCACATCTTATTTCATCCATATCAGCTCTACATTTGCTCTTAAATTTCATTTTGGTCAAACTAGTCATTGTTCTTCAAAAGTCAACTTATGTCAAAAGCTGTTTTGTGAAGAAAGTGCAGGCCTTGCACTATCTTCATTTCAGCTAACTAGGGTCTAAGATTTGGCAAATTTGCAGTTGGCCAGGTGGTCTTTAAGACCACTTATCTGGTTTTCTCATTTGCTTATTGGATAAGTAGTTAAATAAGCTCAAACTAGGTCCATGTTTACTGTTCTGCATCAGCAGCTTGCACTGTCCATTTAGCCACTTTTGTTTTGGCCTGTAACTTCTTCATTAAAGGTCCTTCTAAGCTGTAATTTTGAGCATATGATCTCTGGTTGGTGGACTTTAGGACCACACTTTTAGTTTTCCCTGTTGCTTATTGAATAAGTTGTTGCATAAGCTTTAAGTAGGGTCTAGTTTCCTGTTTTGCTTATTGAGCAGTTAGATTAAATCATAGGTAGCCTGCTTTTTAGCAGTTAGGAGTAGCTTCAATTGGTTGCCTTAGAGTAGTTATAGTATAGCTTAGCTTGTGTATCAGTTTGGTAGCCTTTGGATTCCATTTGCTTATTCAAGTGCTTATTTCAATAAGCACTTCCTCATCAGTTTCAATATCTTGCACATAACCCCATGTTTTTCCAATTTTCCTAGCTTCCTAATATTATTTTAGAGTTTTCCTGAAATTTTCAGATTTTTCTAAGTTGTTTTGCTATTTTTCTTAATTTAAATTAGTTTTTAAGACTTTTTAATTAGCATTAAATACAAAAAATTAAGAAAAGGTTCAAAAAAATAATTTTTCATTTTTCTTAAGTTAAGATAAATATAAAAAGCCAAAAAAATATTTTTCCATATTTTTCTTAGTTAAATTTGTATTTTTAAATAATTTAATTAATTTTTAATAGTTTTTAATTCCTAGAAAATTCAATAATAATCATAAAAATACAAAAATAGTTTTGAAAAGTCTTTTTTGATATTTTAGATTTTTCTAAGTCTTAATTTTATTTTTCTAGCTTTATTTCCTAATTTCTTGTATTTTAGGCTATTATTTATTAGTTAAAAATAGTTTTTAATTAATAATAATTAGAATAATAGTTGTAAAAATAATTTTCTTTTTCTCTAAATTTTCTTTTATCATTAGGTTTGTAAAAATGTCATTTTCATATTTTTAGGACTTTTCTTTCTTAGATCTCACTTTTTATTTCGTACGTTTACGTAATTTTATTTTAAACGTAAGTTTTAAGTTTTTAGTTTTAAACGTTCATCAATTTTAAAAATAGTGATAGCGTTTATTTAATATATTTTATCTTTTTAATTTCCTTTTAATTTGCATTTTAGCCCTTGTAGTTTATGTCCTTCTCCTTAGTTATAATAATTCACAATCTCCTTTTCCGTTCAAATCTCCCGATCACTTTACGTTTGATAATCCATTGCATAGCTCGCTGGGACATAACGACCCGGGGAAACACTATACTCCTCAGATCTTCATTGAGTTCGTGCTTAGGCAGTTTTAAGCTTATTACGGTCTGCCATTCACAAGTGGCAGGCTTGAGTGATTTAGCTTGACTGTTTGGCACGCATCAAATTTTTGGCGCCGCTGCCGGGGAGCTGTGCTGATTATCTTCCGTCTAGCAGATTAGTGATTTGGATATTCACTCCTTGTTTATACCATCTGTACGTGTTTATATTTTCTTTTTCAAAAATCCAAAAAGATTTTCATTCTTTGTTTTTGCAAAATGTTTATCCAAAAATCCAAAAATATCCATCTTTACCCTCTCACATCTTTGATTCTTCATCCCTACCCCTCTGAAAACCTTTGATTCTTTCTATGTCTTATCCTCACCCTCTTGGTTGTCAATGGTGTGGTGGTCCTTATAATGGTGGCAATTACCCCAGTTGTGGCATGGTGGAGTCAGGAAACGGGTCTGTCTATAACCAAGATCCCTATTCTTACCATAACACAACTGATTTATTCCATCAGCTACCACACTGTGAGACTCAGCAGTTTTACTGTTGTGAGTACTGTGGTGGTTCACACTCCAGTTCTGATTGTCAATCGGGAAACACGCTTGTCTATGAGCAGGTTCCTGATAACAATTATGACTACAACTCATGTGACTCACAGCCACATCAGTTTTACTGTTGTGAGTATTGTGGAGGTCCTCACTTTAGCTCTGATTGTCAAACAAGGGATCCATTTCCTTGTAACAATTACGACTCTTCGTATCATGACCAACCTCTACAATACCAAATGAATCAGGCACCACCTCAGCCTGATCCACTTCCTCAAAATCTTCTCCTTGATCTTTTGGATTTAGTGAAAGATTTGAAGGAATGTAGACATTCCCAAGATAATCCAAAATCCATGGAAGAATTGTTAGCTGAAGAGCAGGCTGCTAAATTAAATTCCAAAATTGCGTTTGAAAAATCTATTAAGGAATCAATTGCAAAAGAAAAAGCAGCCAGATCTAGCTCTCAATTTCGTTTCATTCCTGATGACAGTGATGATGAGGATACACTTGATATCCTTCAATTTTATAAAAATTCATCAAGTTCATCAAATGATATCCCAGCAGTTGAGATTCACTCTCAAACAACTGCTATCACACCCAAAGCTCCCACTCACTCTCTGAACATGGGGGATGAGCATCTTGACACTGTTCCTGAAAAGGAATCGGACGAATTCATAAAGTCTAGTGTTGAGGACCTTGTCCCAATCCCGAGAGAGTCACAGGGAACTTCTGATCATATGTGTGATTCTCTTTCCCCTCTTGAGTGTTCAAATGATCAATTTGAAACTTTTTCCGATTTTAGCGACGATTGTGCTTCCTTTGGAAACATCGAGTACGTTGAGGCATCACTTCCACAATCTGATGCTGATCCCCTTCTTGAGGAGTTCTCCGGTGAACTCACTCACATCAATCCACTCTTTGATTTCGAAGCCGATCTGGGAGAGACTGAAAATCTCACTGATAATGATCGTTCACTCACTTCTTTTCCCATCAGTCCAATAGAGAATGTTGATCACTTTGTTCCCGAAACATTCAAAGCTACTTTCACTAATCCTCTATTTGAATTCGACTCTGAATTCACTTCAATTTCTGAGAATCCACTGTTTGATACTCAGACCGAGGATAGTGATGAGCCCACAATGGAACAAGAGTTCACAACATCACTTCATGTGAATGATTCTCTTCATGAAGAGTTCTCCGGCGAACTCTCTCATGACATATCTCCTCCGGAACATGATCATTTCTATTTTGATCTTGAGGATGATATTAGCTTGGAGGAAGGTGTACTCTATCATACGAGTTTGCTTATTAATGATACTACCTTCACCCTTCCTCCCGATACGTCTGCATTTGAGGATGAGGAATGGATCTTGATTGTTATCAAGACCTTTCTTCCTTTCCTCAAATATCTTGTGATTTCCCTTCATCTTCACTCCTTCGGGAATGAAGACACTATCTTTGACCCCGGCATTTTCATTTATCATTTTTGAGCCGGTTCTATGTATATCTCATCGGTGTGGAACTTTCACGTGCTTCAAATGTTGTCCAAACATCTTGAATGAAAGTCCGATGGAGATTGTTTCTTCCACTTTGCTTCCCCATGAACAAATGAATTCGGGGTCGAGTCAAGCTAGCGACTCGGTAATCAAAAACAGTAGCTAAACATGGGTTTTCACCCGTGTGTACCACCCTAGTGTGGGGGGGTTGGCCCACATGTTATATATATATATCTTAAAAAAAAAAAAAAAAAAAAAAAAAAAAAAAAAAAAAAAACCTTTATATAAATGGCCGTAGTATTTCCCTTTTACGTTCTTTGTTTCAACATAACCGCCGGTACTTTGAATATTGAGGGCAATATTCATTTCTAGTGTGTGGGGGAATTCTCACGAATTTTATTATATAATTCCCCCGTTTATGGCCAAAATTTTTTTTTGGAGTAAGTGTTCTACACTTACTCATTTGGTTATCAGTCCACCTTGTCTAATAAACAAAAGGATTGGCTAATCCAGGAGCAAACGGCTCTTGGTAAAGATATCTCAAATCCGTTGACGGCTTGCAATTTGCCCAAACTTGTATGGTATTCAGCTCACCATATCCTTAAAAGTGAAGAGTTGGCTAGCCCGCAACTTTATGGCTTGTGGTAAAGGCAGTGGAAAAACCATAATTGGTAATCGACTCACCAAAGATAATATTGATAATTTATCTAAGAGTTGGCTAGTCCAGAAGCAAACGGCTTCTGGTAAAGACAAATCAAATCCGTTGGAAGCTGGTGGTTTGCTCAAAATCACATGGTTATCGGTGTACCATGGTTCTTACTTGAACTAAAACATTTGGCTACTCCAGAAGTAATGGCTTTTGGTAAAGAGATTCAAATCCATTAAGTTTTCTCAAAAGATTGCTAGGGACTAGCAATAGTTTAGTGTGGGGGATTGATGAGTGTGTAAATACTCATCATTTTTAGTCAAATCTGAACTGCAAAACGTTTAAAAATGCTCAGAAATGCATCAAAATACTGAAAATATTCCAAAATTGCATTTTATATGTTGCAGATGCAAAATGTTTAAAATCAGATGAAAAATGAGCAAAGTTTGCATAATTGGCAGTTTCAGTCCCCCAAGTTTCTAAAATTGTCAAAAATAGACCCTGAGTCAAAATTTCAAAAGAAAAGTCACCAAAGGTCCTTTTTAAATCATAACTTGTCAAATTTAGTCCTTTGGTGAAAAATGTCAAAAGTTTGAGAAAATTACAAGAATGGTCCTTCAAGTTTGAAATTTGGCAGAAATGGCCCCTGGAAAATTGGAAAATGACAGATTTGGTCCCTGTACTTTTGAAGCTTGTCAGTATTAGTCCCTTGGAACAAATTTGCAGAAATGGCAGCATTGGTCCCTTAACTTTCAGATTTTACAAACTAGTCCTTGTATTTTATAAGCCCTTATACCACTTTTGGACCTGCCACTATACTTGTGACCCCCTGTCATTTTGAATTATGAACCCCCCCTTTATTACTAATACCCAGTCAAACACTGGTCAAAAACCCCTACCCGCCTTTTTCAACATCTTTCCCAACACTAGCCCTGCAACACCAAACCAACACCATCCCCCCTCCTCACCTTTTCTCCTCCATGTCCCCCCACCTCCACACAACTCAAAAGGGCATTTAATGCTTCCCTACTCCCACACTCAACCCACAACTGTCAAAAACCCTTTTCCCGCCAAAAATACAATGGAGGGCCAAGATTCACTTAACTCATCCTATGGCCTCAAACACAGCTGGGATATGTTCAGAGAGGAAAGAGAAAGCATGGGGAGCTATAAAAGGAAGGGAAGAAAGAAGAAAAAGAGTTAGCTAGTTTTATTTTTTTTCTCTTTAATGTCGTTTTTTAATAAAATGTTTTAGTTTAAGAAAAATGTTGTAGTTTCAAGTTAAATTATCTTAAAGTAAGTTATTCTAGTGTATTAAGATCAGTTTCAAGTGTTAATTCCAGTGGTGTTAAAGATTCATGTTTTAAAGTTCCCATACTTAAGCTGCTAAGAGCTTATTTTATCATTCAAATCAGCTCAATTAAGCTTATCAAAGCTTTTTGTGAGCTTAAACATCATTTTCAAACATATTTGTCTCATGGTCAACAAAAGTCAACTGAAGAGATTGATTTGGATATTGTGATGAAATTGGGTGATGCAGGACTTGGATTTGGATTAGAGATGGTTTAGTATAGTGGTTTTTGGGTTTGGTTTTAGCTTGTACACCAGCTGGACCTAAGTGAGTTTATATTTCACTTTTCATTTCAAGGCAATTTGCAGTTTTTGCTTATCTGTTTATCTGTGGTTCTTATTAGTTTAAATATGTTTATTTAGTTGTATTAGACATGATTAAGCTCAGTGTGATCATTGGTACAAGCTAGTGTAGTGTTTCTATCATTTTAGTTGCTAATCAGTTATATAAAGGGTGTTTGGTTGAATGCTTGAATCTGTGTTAGAGGTTAGTAACATGGATTAGACTAGTTGCTGTAGGTTTGAGATGGTCATTTGATCTCACATCTGTCTTTGTTTGGGAGCCTTTTGCATCTATAGTCAAAATTGCATTGTATATTCCTTACTCTCAATACCGTTGGAATCAGTTTATGAAATCATTGCATATAGGTTTAATACCAGTAGAGGTAGCTTGCTTAAGTTTATTCACATCTTATTTCATCCATATCAGCTCTACATTTGCTCTTAAATTTCATTTTGGTCAAACTAGTCATTGTTCTTCAAAAGTCAACTTATGTCAAAAGCTGTTTTGTGAAGAAAGTGCAGGCCTTGCACTATCTTCATTTCAGCTAACTAGGGTCTAAGATTTGGCAAATTTGCAGTTGGCCAGGTGGTCTTTAAGACCACTTATCTGGTTTTCTCATTTGCTTATTGGATAAGTAGTTAAATAAGCTCAAACTAGGTCCATGTTTACTGTTCTGCATCAGCAGCTTGCACTGTCCATTTAGCCACTTTTGTTTTGGCCTGTAACTTCTTCATTAAAGGTCCTTCTAAGCTGTAATTTTGAGCATATGATCTCTGGTTGGTGGACTTTAGGACCACACTTTTAGTTTTCCCTGTTGCTTATTGAATAAGTTGTTGCATAAGCTTTAAGTAGGGTCTAGTTTCCTGTTTTGCTTATTGAGCAGTTAGATTAAATCATAGGTAGCCTGCTTTTTAGCAGTTAGGAGTAGCTTCAATTGGTTGCCTTAGAGTAGTTATAGTATAGCTTAGCTTGTGTATCAGTTTGGTAGCCTTTGGATTCCATTTGCTTATTCAAGTGCTTATTTCAATAAGCACTTCCTCATCAGTTTCAATATCTTGCACATAACCCCATGTTTTTCCAATTTTCCTAGCTTCCTAATATTATTTTAGAGTTTTCCTGAAATTTTCAGATTTTTCTAAGTTGTTTTGCTATTTTTCTTAATTTAAATTAGTTTTTAAGACTTTTTAATTAGCATTAAATACAAAAAATTAAGAAAAGGTTCAAAAAAATAATTTTTCATTTTTCTTAAGTTAAGATAAATATAAAAAGCCAAAAAAATATTTTTCCATATTTTTCTTAGTTAAATTTGTATTTTTAAATAATTTAATTAATTTTTAATAGTTTTTAATTCCTAGAAAATTCAATAATAATCATAAAAATACAAAAATAGTTTTGAAAAGTCTTTTTTGATATTTTAGATTTTTCTAAGTCTTAATTTTATTTTTCTAGCTTTATTTCCTAATTTCTTGTATTTTAGGCTATTATTTATTAGTTAAAAATAGTTTTTAATTAATAATAATTAGAATAATAGTTGTAAAAATAATTTTCTTTTTCTCTAAATTTTCTTTTATCATTAGGTTTGTAAAAATGTCATTTTCATATTTTTAGGACTTTTCTTTCTTAGATCTCACTTTTTATTTCGTACGTTTACGTAATTTTATTTTAAACGTAAGTTTTAAGTTTTTAGTTTTAAACGTTCATCAATTTTAAAAATAGTGATAGCGTTTATTTAATATATTTTATCTTTTTAATTTCCTTTTAATTTGCATTTTAGCCCTTGTAGTTTATGTCCTTCTCCTTAGTTATAATAATTCACAATCTCCTTTTCCGTTCAAATCTCCCGATCACTTTACGTTTGATAATCCATTGCATAGCTCGCTGGGACATAACGACCCGGGGAAACACTATACTCCTCAGATCTTCATTGAGTTCGTGCTTAGGCAGTTTTAAGCTTATTACGGTCTGCCATTCACAAGTGGCAGGCTTGAGTGATTTAGCTTGACTGTTTGGCACGCATCATTAATTTAAGCGACTTAGTGTTCAAGCGAGTTGATTGTGTTGCGAGTTGGCTATTTAGCGACTTGATTAATTAAGCGAGTTGAGTGTGTTGCGAGTTGATGCTAATGCGACTTGGCCTTTTAGCGAGTTGACTGCTTATGCGAGTTGTGTGTTTAGCGACTTGTTCATTTAGGCTTGTTACTTCTTTGTGATACATTCTTACGGTTGTTCTTTTGGTTTAGTAAAATCCCGTGAAAGAATCAATTTCCCGGTTTAATCAAAGAATAGTAAAATCCCGTTGAATCCAACACTCATGGCTCAATCTACGGATCCAGTGATTTCTAAAGTGCTCAAACTTTATGATTTAGGAGACTACAGACAAAGCATGTACTCTTAGCTTCTTGAGCTTCCTGAGCTTCTCTATCTTTAGCATTTAACTCTTCTTGAAGCTTTCTAGCTGCAACTTCATTTCTAGCAACTTCAATTTCTCTAAGTTATGCAAAAGTTAACTTTTTCTTCTTAGTTTCAACCAGAACACCCTTTCCTTTATCCTTAGGATCAATTGCAGGTTGAGAAGTTCTTTGTTGTTCTTCTTCTTGTACTTCTCGAATAGTAACACCACCTCTTGGTTGTGATAAATCTTCTAGAATTGTAGCAATAAACTCATCATCACTTGCAGAATGAATAGGTTTGAGAATAGCCTCTTCTTCTTGTATAACTGTTGTAGAAGGACCAGCTTCCTCTTCAAAATCTAACACTCTTGGAGTTATTACTTCTTGTCTGAAAGTACTTTGAAAACCAGTACTTTGTTGTTCAGTACCTTGATCATCAGCAGTACTTTGAACTTGAACTTGCTCCTCAGTATCTTGACTGATCTTTTCTTCAGACTTTTTAGAATTTTCAAATTCATTTTATTTAACCCCATCTTCTTTCAAATTCTGTTCTTCTAAATTCCTCCCAAATTGACAGAAGATGGTTTAGAAACCTGTTTGACTTTTGAAGTCGTCTTTGTTAGTGCAAATATTACGATATTTAATCTATACAGTCTCGTTTGTTTTGATTGATGACAAACATGTAACTTGTAATACATAACGTAAAATGTACAAGTTACTTGTAATCACACTTTGTCTCAACATACATTCAACACCTCTCGATGTCTCAAGTCCTCGTATGTTACGACACAGGTTCGTACATGTTTGTTATGTGGCATTATGATCAAACCCATTAACAAATCATTTAGAATGTTTAAAATACATTTAGAGTCACTAAGTATTTTAATAGGTTAACCATTCTATTTCGAACCTCATTTTACATTTTGCATTCACAAGTATTTCAAAAGGTAACTAGACATTTTATTAACTAGTTACATAATACATTTTACAAGTTTACCTTGATAAACCTTTTAATCTAAAAATGGAAATACATGTTACATCATGTCATGCATCATCTTTGAAATCCTTGGAAAATCACTTGAATATTTTGGTTAGATTGATACTCAATATATCAAATGTGATCTTAGTAAGATTTGGTAATATCTTGAAAAGATTTGAAGAAATATTTTTTAGATTTTCTGTCAGGCACCCACGGCACCAAATTGCATAAAGGACGGAACCCTTTAAAGGGCTCCTTGGTCCGTGGACGCTCCTGTCCACTAAATAGAAGCCCATTGTTTTCCCATTTCTTCACCACTTCAAAGCACATCTTCTCTACCTTCTTGCATACATTTAGATCAATCATTAACAATGTAGTAACACACATTAAACACCCTAATGATCATGATCATAATGCTTCTAACATTCATCTTTGTTGTAAGCATACTCTTTGATCAACCAAGGAAATCTTGGAGATCTAGCCATCCCCACTCACCACAAGTTGAAGATCTATCACAAGAAGTTTAGGGAACTTGTGATCTTCATCATGAAGGCTTCCTATTAATGGAAGTTCATTTAGAAGTAGTTATTCATATCCATTAGACATTTGTGTCATGGATCATTAGTGTAAACATCATTGCATCATAACAACACTTTCACCAAACTAGATTAGATGGTTTATGTGTTTGTGCCATAAAACACAAGGTTTATTATGTTGGGCCATAAAACATATTGGGAGTGGTTGTACCCTTGTAAAAGAACTCGACATCTAGCTTAGTGTCGGAAATATTGTATAGGCGACGTTAGGTTGGTTCTACCTCGAACTAGAACCCGATATTTAGCTTTGTACCGGAAAAAGTGTAAGCGACGATTGTAAGGTTTTCTCCGCTGAGAAGGGAGCTTGTTGATTTAGTGAAGTAACTCTCGAGTTGGGTACTCGGGGAGTGGAGTAGGGCGGAAAGGAGATCCGTGACCTAACCACTATAAATCCTCGTGTTCAGTTTGCACTTTCCTTTCTTTATCTCTTTACTTTTATACTTGCACTATACTATTGTTTGTGATGTGGTTTGATGTTCATGATTGTGTGACAACTTGGTTTACCATGCTTTATATTAGTCACAAACAATAATTGGTACTTTCATATTATAACAAGCTTAATAAGCGATTTGATACAAAAGATCTAAAGTTTTTAAACGGTAACGTATTCACCCCCCCCCCCCCTCTACGTTTCCACAATTGGTACCAGAGCCACGTAGCTCGTATTTTCAAAACAAATGGTTTTTAAAATAGAGTACGATCCATGTATCAAATTACCATTGAAGCGAAAAAAAATATGAAAAATGCTTTGCTTGTTATACTTAGAAATTTTATTGTTAAATGTAACTTTGTATACAAGCTTGAAGGTTTTCTTGAAAAATAAAATAAAAGTTTGTTGAAAGAACTAGTAAATATTGTATTATGTGCTTATAGAAAATTTACGAAGAAATATGATTTTAAAGGAGTGTTTGGGATAACTATAAATCTAGTTGAAAAATCACCTCCGTAAATGTTTAAGATAAGTTACATAAGTAGATATGTTGTTAAATATGTGTATTATATGTTTACTATGAAATGTAGTAAGTCACTGATAACGCTACACGCGTCGTTCGGGGTCAAGGAAACTTCCTTTTCTTCGAGCAAGTTTTATAACACCCTAGGCAGTGAACCTAATCGTTGTAGTGTAGTAATTAGGGTAAGCCACGGGTATTGATATCGTTCTCTAGGGGAATAGGAATGCTAGTAAGAAGTTACTACGCTAAGGTTAAGGTTGAGGAAGATTATTTTTTGTATTTTTATGTTTTATGAAATGGAAAGGTACGAGTCTCGGGTATTGGATTTGGGGGGTTGGTATTTCTACCGATTACTCGACTATTATCTAATTATCTAAACTAAGGTTGTGGGAGTCTATGTCTAATTAATGTGTGCTCGTATGATAGTTTAAAGATGTGTTTACTTAGGTTGTACTACTCCTTAATTATCTCCTATTGATGGTTGAGTTGTCACGTCCTTATTCTTAGTTGCGTTGTGTGTCTAAAGTTGTAGGGTATGCGTTTCTCCCTAACTCTTTGAACTTACCAAAGGGTCTCGTCTACAAAACCCACTAGGGATGATAAACTCTTACTCTAAGGCACTCTTTGGATAATTTAGCCTACAACTACTCAGGTAATCATATTCTAAGGTTCACAAAGATGAATCAAGCATTAAGTACACAACGAATGACCTATCGCATTACTAGATCATTGATCAACTAAGATAAGAAACAACCAATCAATATTCAATAATTAAGTTTCATACTTCCTAAGCAAACACACAAATAAATTAGCCGAACATGGAGAACATGCAAGCATACACACAAATAATCAAAGACATAATTGAATTGATGAAGTAAATACTTATCTTGATGTAAGATAGGGTTTAAAACCCTAAAATACTGTATAAGACACCTTAGGTTCGGTTTTAGGTTTTCACTCCAAAAGACTCTCTCTAAAACTGAAAAATTCGGATTCTATATATAAGATTACATATGCGACGGCGTCACCTTATGTTTCGTAACGCCGTCGTGTCGCCGTCATTAGGGTTTCGTCTTGGCCACGTTAACCTTGCGACGGCGTCACCTTATGTCCGTGACGCCGTCCTCTTCAGCTTCTGACGTCGTCTGGGTTGCATCTAGGCCGTCTGAGTAGCAACGGCCTACTCTTTTAAAGCCCGACGTCGTCACTTGAAAGTAGGGTATTTGGCTACTGTATCGTCACAAAAAATCCTCTGACGGCGTCGCAACTAACACCTGACGCCGTCGCCTTCTGTTTTCAGCAGCTTTGAAATCAACGCTGCGGCAGTCTCCTAAAAAACA